>CM056055.1:189202288-189384788 GCA_029574335.1 Rana kukunoris | reverse complement strand
TCCTCGGCCGGGTTGTATCTCGATCTGCGGCGATCTCTCTGTGGCCTGGGTGACCTGCCTCTCCGGCGCCCCGGTGGACCAGATCGGGGGGCTGTGCGATGTAAGGGCTGTAGCCAGTCAGGGATCTCAAAGGGCTCCGTATCCAGGAACAGAAAGAGGTCTGGCAGGTCTGACGAGGATCGCAGGGTGAAAAACTGTTGGGCCTTCTTGAAAGTCACTGATAAGGGGAACCCCCATCTGTACGTGATTCCAGATCTCCGGGCCACCTCCAGTATCGGCTTCAGCATGGCTCTGCGTTGTAGGGTAGCCTTAGAGAGATCGGGGAGGATGCGGAGTGCGGCGCCATCGAAATCCATCTCTCCCTTCTCCCATGCCTTCCGTAGCACCAACTCTTTCTGCGCGTAGTGGTGTATTCGGCAGATCACATCTCTTGGTCTGTCTGGATCATCCGAGCGAGGGCCCAGGGCCCTGTGGATCCTGTCGAAGGACATGCCAGCCGGGAATTCTCCTCCCAGCAGATCCCGGAATATGCCCAGCACCGATGCCGCCAGGTCTTCTGCCTCCGTGGCCTCCGGCATACCCCTCACCCGCAGATTGTTCCTCCTGCTGCGGTCCTCCATTTCCTCTAGTTGGAGCTGCTGCGTGAGGGCCGTCACTGCCTGGGTGGATTGTTGTGCCTCCACCGCTGCAATCCGTCTCTCTAGTGCAGCCACCGAGGTCTCCCCCACCCCCATCCTTTCCGACAGTGTCTCCACCTCACCTCTCACGGCCGCGATCTCTCTGCGGTGAGCCGCCTCAAGCCTATTGGCCAAGGCCTCAAAGTCGGATCTCGTGGGGATCGCCCGGAGCAGTTCCCGCAGTTCCTCGTCAGCACGTAAGGTGAGTGGGGTGAAATGCTGGTCCTGTGGGTCTCGGGGTTCCGCGGTGAGGATCGCTGGGGTAGTGAAGTCCACCCCAGGGGTAGAGGAGGACGCCGGGGGCGAGGAAGGGGCCTCTATCTGCAGGGCACCCATGGAGCTGAACCTCGTGCCATCCGCCATTTTGGTGGCCGGAGAGGTCCCGCTGCCAGTCAGGAGGAATTTGCGGATTTCACCGCTCTGATGTGGTTTAGGAGGAGTCTTCCGCCTACTCTTCCCTCTCCGCTTCCCAGCAGAGAACATGCCGGGGAATAACGATCAATATCACTGAAATATCACTGCAATAGGCCGGGCCGGACCGGGAGCTCCACAAATGTGCGACTCTACTCGTCCATGTCCAGACCACGCCCCTCCATCAGTTAATTGATAAAGCTGACTGATGGTCAGTCGTGCCTACACACCATCGGTTATCGTGTCAGAACACGGTAAAGTAAAACACAACGACGTGCTGAAAAAAATGAAGTTCAATGCTTTCAAGCATACATCAACTTGATTCTGAGCATGAGTGGACTTTTAACCGATGGACGTGCCTACAAACGATCATTTTTGTTCTATCGGTTAGGTATCCATCGATTATTTTTTTTTAACTGATGGATAAATAACTGATGGGGCCCACACACGATCGGTTTGGTCTGATAAAAGCGGTCCATCAGACCGTTCTAATCGGATTGACCAATCTTGTGTACGCGGCATGAGAGACCTAAAGGAGGTGTGAATTACTGGGCGTGCCGCAATGCATACTGGTAAATGTAGTTCTTACATGAATGAGTGCCGCAAACCAGGAAGTGAATGAGAGAACAGAAACTAGAACGCCGGAGGTGATATACATGAAGGAATTTAATAGGTATTTACTCGTTTTTTAACAGAATCATTACACTTTTCTGTCTTTCTACCTTGCAGACATTAATTTTAGGCAAAACATTTTTTTTTCCTTTACAACTCCTTTAATGAAAACATGGCCTGGTAAATTCTTCTATGTGCCCCAACAATTAAAAAAAAAAGACAGGAATCTCAGCCATCATTCCATAAAAAGACATGGCTTGGCTGTTATCACTCAACAGCTAGAGAATACCATTGGATGCTCTGGCAGGGGAGGAGAGACATGAAACTATGGCTCCGCAGGAGAAGCGCTGTGGCTCGGTGTTTAAAATACACTGACCTATATGAATTATGACAATAAAATGTAAAGTAAAACGTAGAATGTACAAAAAGTCACAAGAAAACTGTAAAAAAGTCACAAGATACACTTTAAAGTCATAATAACCCAAAATGAGGAATCAATGAAAGTAATGTATGTTTTGGTCAGATCAAAATAAAATTTTTGCTTTGAATTAGGGGTGACTAAAGCAGTCTTTGCACGATTTAGGGAAACCCAAATATAGTCCTTTCACCGTCTCAGTAATTCTTAGTTATTTATTGCAGAAGGTGACTGCTTGATCCAATTGCAGTTGTATCAATTATGTAGATCGTTTTGGATCCAATTTAAATCAAGTGCTTGAGATTAGGGATAAGCATTTTCTCGATTTTGGCAAAACTTAATTATTATTGTTTTATTATTTTCTTGAAAGGGGGCGGTCTATTGAGGGTCTATTGAGGGCAGTTTACGTAATTATATTATTTCCATTTGTGTTTTTTTCTTCTTCTTTTCTTTAATTTAATAGTTGTGTACAGCTATTTTACATTTTTATGTATTTTTTATAATTGCAATTATGGTAGAAGGAGCAGGCTGCAAAAAGAAGCAAATTAAAATAAAATACCAAGTATGATAAAATAATTTGACAATATAAAAAAAAAATGCAAAATAGTGTGTAGCCAACTTTAACTACTCTAATTTAGATGATAATTATGATTGTAATTTTAGCTGAAAGAAAAACAGCAATGGTTTGTGCTATATAAAAAAAATATTCACAAAAACATATTTAATTCCAAATTAAAAACAAAAAAAATGATTAAAGTGGCTGTTTTGTTTTCCAGCTTAAGGCTCCATGCACACAGAAGCTAAACAAAACTATAAAAAAACGCCAGTAGCTTTGCAGGGAGCCGTTCAACTTTTTTTTTGCGTGTGTGCAATAGCTTTTATTAGCGTTTTTCAGTGTAGCGTTTTTTTATATTTATTTATTTTTTCATTATGTTTTGTGCTTTTTAGTGTTTTTTCCCACCGAAAAACTGCACTTTGAACGCAAATTTTGGGCGTTTAGAAAAAAAACAATAAATTCCAAAGCTCATTAACACTAAAAAACGCCCAGGTGTGCATGGGCACATAGGCTAACATAGAGTTCAGTTTATGGGCTTTTTAAAAAAAAGCCCAAAAACGCCAATAAAGTGCAGTTTATCAGCTTCAGTGTCCATGGAGCCTTACCATTCTCCTTGTTTAGGAATAGAAGAATGCTACTTTGATTATAAAGTGGAACTCCAACCAACAATTCCAAATTTTTACAGTACTCAAACATTTTAGAACCTATATTAATTAATTATTAATAATTGAGGAGCTGTGGTGGCTCAACGTGATTGGCACTGCGCTGACAAGCCATTCACCTCTGCAGCCAAGGGTTCGCATCCCGGTCTCGGCTACATGTGAATTGAGTTTGGTGGTCTCAGCCCAGCTCCCGGTGGGTGTGCTATGCAAGGTACGCCTGTGCTTAGTACGCCCCCCCCCCCACAAAAACCACCACACTTGCACGCACACAAAATTGGTTTAAAACACATGCACTTTGGCCATGCGGTCTCTTAAAATAAAGAGAGGCGAAGGACCTACGGGGCTGGCTGGGTGGGCTAGGCCCCCTCACTCCCTCATAGGGGGAGTCCCTCTGCCCCATTGGGGTCCCGTTGGGCCCCAGTTGGGCTCCCAAGAGGAGCAGGTAGGGCGGGGTGAGTGGGAGGCCCCCCTTCACACCCGCCATTGCCACCAGGGGCATGGAGAAGGATGGCGATTGCCTCCGGGGGGAGGGTCTGCCTACTCCCAACTCCTACAGTCCGGCTCCTCTCTCTCGAGTTCACGCACAAAAATACACTTTAAAAAAAAAAAAAAAAAAAAATTAATTATTAATTTAAGGATTTTTCAAATTCAGCCAATTAAAATAGCAAATAGGAAGATCACTGGAAGGAGCACCGATATAAAAATCTAGCTTAAGCCGCAGTTTATCTCCACAAAATATTTATTTGTAATATTATTATTTTTTTCAGCTTGCAGTCTAAACAATCAGCTATAAAAAGGCTTTAAAAATCAAAAGAATATTTATATTGCCTGATATATTTAGGCTCCCACTCAGTGTGTCATTAATATTTTCTGAAAGTGTATTGGATGCAGAGTGCCTCTGTTATACGTTTTCTACAGGTGTAAGAAACATTAATATTATTGCACCCAGTAGGGTGTTAAGAGGAAATGTGTTGTGTTTTTAGCTTCCCTGCCAAATTAATCTTGTGTGACTGTGATTATTTTCTATAATAATAAATTATGTGGGTGTAAAGCTAATTTTTAAGCTATTAAATGAACTAGCGCAATTTTAGCTCAGAATTTCCAGTCTGAAGCCACTCTGAAACAATTTAACCTCGAATTGTTAAGTAATATTATTTGCTGTAAGTTAATATAGAGAAAAATATACATCTCTATGGCATAGTTTGTTTATCTGAGCAGTAAAATGAGCATCTGAACTCTGGAAGCTGTTCCCAACAAATATAAGGCAAAGAGTAAAAGACAAAAGAGGGCAAAGGACTAGTCACCAGTCTTGTTGGGGGTCTCTCTGCAGCTGATCTTCCCCCCCTTGCTAAGTTACAATGTGAATCTATATGGAAATTCCAGTTTTGGTAGAGGCAGGGCTTTGCTTCCTCATAAAAGAGCCTATAGCAAGTACAACAATGAGTAGCACAGTGCTGCCGAGTGATTGACATGCTCTGGTGTAAGAGGTTTGATCCAAATATGGCTGCCGATGTGTATTGTTGCCGGGCAACTGCACGGTATAAAGGACGTGGGGTGTACAAAGATAGTGCAGCTCCTGATGACGTCTGCATGACGAAACACGTATGGTGGAGCTTACAGCGTCACTACGTAACTTCCAGCTTTAGAGGTTGCAGTCTGTGGAACGCAAAGCATCCCAGACATATTAATGTACAGCTGTATATGATCCCGCAGCACTATTGAGAGTGCTTTTTTAATTTAAATCCTTACTCAATAAATTTTCTTTTACGGACTTACACAATGAGAATCCTTTTCTCTTTACCCATTCCCATATGAGTGTACCCACTGACTGGTTTTTCCATGGATGATGGGGAGAAAAACACTGGACACAGAGCTGATTCTATTGTGATGCTTTTTACCCCTGCAGGGGTACATCTTTCTGGTGAATATGGACCTGGGGAAGCACACGGGGAAATTCACCCAACTTTCACCAATGATATGATCCACTCAAGCACAAGTCAGATTTATATTGAACACTTTTTATTATATGGATATATATTTTAGCACAACCAGAACATTGAGCACTTTAACAGTTACGCACTTTACTTTTGTTAGTGATTGATATTTGCAGCCAGCAATCTAATTGTGCATTTTATACCTGTTTATGGGTGTGCTTTTATATTTAAAGAGACAGTACAGAGGCAATCAGAGTCAGCAGAGTCTTAGGTTAGTCATACATTATACAATTTTCTTGTACAATTTTCCTTTAGATTTACCAAAATCATAAAATATGTGGTTAAGCCTAAACATTCTCCATTTGCATGCAATCAGACAGGTCCTTTGCACTACACAGTTAAAGGTAAATCTAAAGGAAAATAACCTTTTCCAAATTGTTAGCACAGACATATAAAATGTCTTGGTATGTTGTAATGTTAGCAGTACACTTCACTGGAAACACCTGAACTCAATAGTTTGGAAGTCCAAAAGCTTTTCCTTCCTAAAGTAATCACTGTTACAGACACCTGGTGGCCGGTTACATGATAAATGCCTAGGAGTTAGCCATATGGGGCAGGAATTAATCAAAATTAATGTGGATAAACTGCCACATTAACCATATTAAGCCTTATACACACAAACAGACTTCCATCTGACTTTTCTGTGGATTTTGGTCCAAATGGGTGTTGTCTGTGAACTTGTTCTGCAGAAACACAACAGAACATTTTAGCCAACTTTCACCAAATCACGTGTTAGCTCTTTACCGCCACCCTTTGGGCAACTTCTGCTATTGTTGTCTGATCTTTAGCATTGGTTCTGAGCATGCCTGTTTGAACTTTGGACTTTAGTTTGATGGACTTGTGTACACACGATCGGATTATTCTCCATCGGCATTTGTTGCCGGAAAGTTTGAGAGTTTGAGAGCATTCACAGCGAACATTTGTCCAATGAAAAAACAAAAAACAATTGTCTGATGGAGTGTACACACACGGATTGTCGGATTTAACACGTCCGTGTCAAAAAGTCTGATTGTGTGTATGGGCTTTAGGGAAACCAAGTTAACCACTTGACCCCCGGACCATATTGCTGCCCAATGACCAGAGCACTTTTTGTGATTCGACACTGCGTCGCTTTAACTGACAATTGCGCAGTCGTGCGACGTGGCTCCCAAACAAAATTGGTGTCCTTTTTCTCCCACAAATAGAGCTTTCTTTTGGTGGTATTTGATCATCTCTGCGGTTTTTATTTTTTGCGCTATAAACAAAAATAGAGCGACAATTTTGAAAAAAAATCTATATTTTTTACATTTAGCTATAATAAATATCCCCAAAAAAATATATAATTTGTTTTCCCTCAGTTTAGGCCGATACGTATTCTTCTACATATTTTTCGTTAAAAAAAACGCAAGTAGCGTTTATTGATTGGTTTACGCAAAAGGTATATTGTTTACGAAATAGGGGGTAGTTTTATGGCATTTTTATTAATATTTTTTTTTTTTACCAGTAATTGCGGTGATCAGCATATTTTTTTCAGTACTGCGGCATTATGGCGGACACTTCGGACACTTTTGACACATTTTTGGGACCATTGGCATTTTTTTAGCGATCAGTGCTATAAAAATGCATTGGATTACTATAAAAATGCCATTGGCAGTGAAGGGGTTAACACTAGGGGACGGGGAAGGGGTTAAGTGTGTTCCTGGGTGTGTTCTAACTGTATGGGGGGGGGTGGCCTCACTAGGGGAAATCACTGATCTTCTGTTCATACATTTCCCCCGCTGACAGGACCGGGAGCTGTGTGTTTACACACATAGCTCCCGGTCCTCGCTCTGTACCGAGCGATCGCGTGTGCCCGGCCGCGATCGTACCCGCCAGGCACGCGTGCGGGATTTGGGGGCGAGCGGGGACACGCACGCGCCCCCTAGTGGCTGCAAAGTAGCCGACGTAGAGCTACGGGCTCTCGCCCAGGCGTGCCGACTTCCCGAAGTAAAATGACGGCGGGCGGTCTACATCTAGTTAAGCACTTGTGGTATTTACTATGTACACACAATATGAACAGAAGTGTGCAGACTGCAATGTATATATGGTGAACTTATTAATACGTGTGGTTTGTTATGAAGTATGTGTTCCAGTATCCAACCATATGGTAGCTAAATCAGTGGCACCTAGAATAACAATTTAATTTTCAATTAATCTTTTGGGGTCTATCTATTCGGAATTCTAGATGTGCATCTTATGCAAGAAGACTACCAAAATCTAAACTTTAGAAGTAAAGAAGCCTGGGGGCATTACAGTGCGAGAGTGCAGATATGACCGACATGGCCAGAGCAAACTGGCATACACAATTTCATACTGCTGTTTGATATTGAGGTCTCAATGTTAAATAGAGAGCATTTTTTTTTTAGACTTGCTGCTTTGCTTGGCACATAAGGATTATATACTGTATTTATTGGCGTATAACACTCACTTTTTTACCCTGAAAATAGAGGATAAACTGTGCCTGCGTATTATACGCAGTGGGCTGTAGAACGTTTTTTTCCTGAATCTTAAAGTTAGGGTGCGTGTTATACGTCTATGTGTTTTATACGCCGATAAATACGGGTAACTTAGAGAGATGGTCACATTCATGATTTTTTTTTTATGTTTAGGTAAATTCCCTTCATTAAACTGTATTGGAACATACAGTACAAAATCAGTATTGTTTGAATACTAAACACATGCAGTATACTAGGACTAACAAACTAACTTTACTAGATAGTGCACTCAATCCCTGAACCAATCAAATGCACTTTGGTGAACTGCAATTTATGGTTGCTCATGTTAATTTATTTTAGTAAATCGGGTAAATTGTCTATACAGAAGAGAATTGAAGTAGTAAAGTTCAAGCATCGGTGTCCTATCAGCATCTGAATCTCAATTGTCTCCTTTATTAGACCACATGGCCAGTACTTAAAGGGTCACTAAAGGAAATTTTTTTTTTGCTGAAATCACTGTTTACAGGGTATAGAGCCATAATAGTTAACTGATTCCTTTTAAAAATGATTGAAAATAGATAAAAATCAATCATATAATGTGCCTGCAGTTTAGTTTCATTTTTAAACTGGTTTCATGTTTCTGTGAAATAAACAGACACACAGAACAAAAACAAACAAATACAGGGCAGTGTTTTGTTTTTAAAATTAATCTGATTGGTTCTGAGGAGTTTTAGACACACAGTAATGACAGCTTGGACCACAGTGAAAAGCTGCCATGAGATTTTTCATAAGGAGCCAGACAAGCAGGAACTGTTGAGATCAGAGCAGAATTACAGCAACTTCAAAGCAAAAACGAACAATGAGGACATGAAACCAGGACTTAGTGATCCTTTAACTTCACCATGGTCTAGGGATGTCCTCTGCTTTATTCTAAGATCCTGGCCTACAATTGATTTCCAGATAGAATGGGAAAAGACTCACTTCCTGTGAGCCTAGTCTGTCATGCACACCCCCCGGGAGTGCATCACCACCCTGGCAGCCTGGCCTCACAAAAGAATGATACAGAGAATAAATGTGTATGGTTGGGGTGAATGTGGAATTCCAAATACTCCTACAAAGGCACCATCCCCTAAGAATATGCAACTATGTTTCAAAAAAAGGTAAAAGGGACGGGACTCCTCAGAGGAGTATAAACAAAAAAGAATACAGATACTTTGATTGTAGAAAAATAGATAGATTTTATTTTTCTGCCAGAAGGCAGTACATTCTAAAAGTAAAGATTCGGGGTGTACAGGTCCCAGACAGTTAGAGCAGTGTGTCCTACGCATTTCGCGTACAATTCCACTTCGTCAGGTCCATCACAGGAGGACATCACATACATTTTATAAATAGAATGTTAATAGACATTACATGAGTAAAATGGTGACCATGTTATTGTCTATTAACATTCTATTTACAGTAAAACCTTGGTTTGAGAGTAACTTGGTTTAAGATCGTTTTGCAAGGCAAGCAAAATATTTTAATACATTTTGCCTTGAAATAAGAGTTGAGTCATGTCACAACTGAGTATAAAAAAGAAGAGAGGAGCCTCTAAGTGTAGCAATATGGTTACATTTTAATGAAGGTACAACATTTAGCAACATATTGCTACACTAAGGCTGCGTACACACCAGCAAATATATCTGTTCAAATCGGTCGGACAGACCGATTTGAACAGATCTGTCTGCTGGCCGTTTTGGTTTGATCGCTGTACACACGATCAAACCAAAATCCCTGCCAGCAGACAGCGCGGTGATGTGGCGGTGACGTTGACGCTGCCACGTCACCGCACCAGGAAGTAAATTACTTCCGCGCATGCGTCGAATCCATTCGAAGCATGTGCGAGAAGATATGTCTGCTGGTTAGCGTACTAACCAGCAGACATGTCGGGCGGACAGATTCCCAGCCGACAGATTTTAAAGCATGCTTTAAAATCTGTCGGCTGGCCAAATCCGTCTGCTCGCCCGTACACACGATCGAATCTGTCTGCTGGGACGGTCTGGCAGACCGTTTCCAGCAGATAGATTTGATTGTGTGTACGCGGCCTTAGACATGCCTCTCTTCTCTTTTATACCCTGTAAAAAAAAATCTTTGATATACAAGTGCTTTGGATTACAAGCATGTTTCTGGAAGGTTTTACTGTATATAATTGATGTGATATTCTACTGTGCTACTTTCAAGGCCCTGACGAAGTGGAATTGTCTGCAAAACACATAGGCCACACTGCGCTAACTGTCTGGGACCTGCACGCACCCCCAAATGGACAGTTTTCGTCATACGAACCGATCGTGTGTAGGCCCCATTGTTTTTTTTCCCATCGGTGAAAAAACTTAGAACCTGTTTTAAAATTATCTGATGGTTAAAAAAACGATAGAAAAAAACGATCATGTATAAAAACAAGATACAGCGCTATACAAAATAAATAAATATTCAAAATTGTGACATAAGTGAAAAATTGATATGAAAAAGGTATTGAAAAATAGGTGATCCAAAAAATGATAATTGGAAAAAGTGTATATAATATATAATGTGACCAATAATTATATATGTGAAGTTCATAAATGGTAGTCAAGGATGAGAAGGATGAATGGATTTCCACCACCAAAAGGCTACCAACTCGTGTAATATAGTCTCCTTACCACAACTTTGTGACCACCGTGACAGTGATCATAGAAGGCCCAGGGATTTTTAAGGTCTGCCCAGGCAGACTATCGCCAGCTGAAAGGATTGTTCCTAAATAGCCTCGTATCGATGGGTGTATATCCAGGATCGGAATCACATGAAATAAGAAATGAGGGGAGGCCCCATAGTGTATTACCGTAAAATACTGGGGGTTTATTTAAATAAAAGGTTGCACTTACAATTAAGGAAGGCAAAAGAACGCGATCAATCTAAGGGAGAGGCGTCTCCTGTGAGCCGTCTCCTGTCTGCTGTGCTCCGTGTAGAGTGTCTCCGTCGGTATGAAATGCGTGATGACGTTTTTCAGCTAAGCCACACCTACGCGTTTCGTCACGAATATGACGTCTACGAGGATAAGTCGCCGCATGCTCAGAAGCATTGAGCTTAATTTTTCTCAGCACGTCGCAGTGTTTTACGTCACCGCGTTCTGACACGAACAGATTTTTAACTGATGGTGTGTAGGCAAGACTGATGAAAGTCAGCTTCATCGGATATCTGATGAAAAAATCCATCGGTCCATTTTCATCGGATGAACCGATCGTGTGTACGTGGCATTACTCATTTTTATTTCATCTTTACTTTTATAATGTACTGCCTTCTGGCAGAAAAATAAAATCTATCTATTTTTTTTTTTACAATCAAAGTATCTGTATTCTATTTTGTTTATACTTCTTTGAGGCACAATTAAAGTCCCACCCCGTTTTACTTTTTTAAAAAAAAAGATAATTGCATATACAGAGAATACAATTCCAGGGACAATGTGTGACTGGCCATTAGACAGCTCAAAATATATATATATATATATATATATATATATATATATATAATGTTTAATGTAGAAAGAATGTGAGGATAACTGGGGAGAATGGTGATTCGGCTGTAGCTCTGCTTTAATTAGCCAACATAAAACACCACTGTGCTCTCAAAGATCAGTAAAGCTCAGTTTATTGTGCTCAGGTTACTGAAAGATTTTTTCAGTTTGCTATGGGTTACTGATCCTTGTGCATTTCTCTTTGTCTTATTAACAAGACTAACTGACATGGCAACATATGAAAAGCTGCCCTGGAAAAAAATTCTAGTATTATATTATGTACAATAAGGCAGCTCAACCCACAACAGAAACTTCAGTTGCACTTGGTATGCTGACTCACATACTTGCTTCTTATATTTCTCTGGAATTCTAGAATAGTAATCTCTCTGAAATCCAAGTTCTGCAAGCTGTTGCAGCAAAAAAAAAAAAGGCAAATGATGGTTTCATTCACCCCTTTTAGTCTCCCCCTAATGTAGAATAAACTAATAGGAGAATCCAACAAGGACTGAAAGACACCATTGGCCTTTCCATTTGGAGGCTCTTGGAAAATCTAAGAAGCTGGCAGGTGATTTAGCTGTCATTTACCCAAAACTAAAATATATTTTTGGACAAGTTTGCTTTCAACTAGACTTTTAAAGTAATTCGACTTTCAAAGATTTTTTTTTGTTCAAAACAAGAATACATGAAATACACTATTTCCAGCGAGGCATTATAAGAACCAATATGATTACAAGCAAGTTCAGCGTTTGAGGTAAGGTAAGGCCGATAGCTCTGGGTTGGCTTTGTATTCCCTGCGTGACACTCATGCTTTTTGGAATTGGTAGCCGGATACTAGGTGTAGCTCTCCCGACACCCCTAATGGTTTCATACTGTGCTCTGAGGACCACCCCCAACAAAAACAGAGGAAAACAATCACCATGGTTAAGTATTGAGCCTTCACACCCCAGGGGGAGGGCCCTTTGTCCAATAGCCCTAGAGGTGCTTATTCCAAAGGGTCACTTTGGTTCTTGTAGTGGGCCATAGTGTAGAAGAGAAGGAGGGAGAGAAAGGTAGGTCAGGGGAATAGAAGAAGAGAGGAAGAAGAGACAATCAACAGGAGGTGGGGTGAAGGTGAAGTGAAGATGAATATTTGTTAAGTCTGTACCCCAGGAATGAGAGAGATGCCCATGTGCAGGGCCCACGGTTCCCAGATCGATTCAAACTGAGCTGTTGAATCTAATAAGATGCTGGTCAATTCTATTCTATTCTAAATTGTACATTTAGCAGCTACGAATGAGACCCTGGGCTGTTTCCATGCTTTGGCTATTGTCAGCTTGGTACCTAGTAAGGTAAAGTGGATTAATTTGCTGTTGGTTTTGGAAGTCTTGGGGAGGTTCGTGTTAAGAAAGGCAATTGCCGGGGATCTTGGGACCTGGAAGTTCTTCACTTTTTGGATCAGGGCAAACATCCTGTTCCAGAATGACTAAGCATTGAAGCCCAATGCGAAACGCGTCAGCTGTCTTTTGTTCCCACTGTATGCTGTTTCTGTAGTGCATCTATTTTACACTTATAAAGGGCGTTTTTGAATTTTACTTTCTTTTGAGTGCGGCTGTCCAAACTTCTTCTTCTGATTGCCTAGTGCATTACCGGCACCTGCCTGGGTTCTAAACGGACACTGATTACCTGGAGCTCACCTGGAGCGGTTGTCTCTCCCATTTCCAGAATGACCTTATTCTGGGACATTACCACCAAATGTGGTCCATTGTGCCTATAAGTAGACACTCTCTGAAGCACTGAGGGTTTGCTGTGGGGTACATATTAGCCAATTTGGTAGGGGTGAGGTGTCATCTGGTCATTACTTTAGGGCTAAATTCAATTAGGGAAATATTCCTTATCCCTTTAAAGGCTCTAGAAAAGGATGCCTGCCACTTCTCCAAGTCCCAATGTATTTTAAGATCATTTTCCCAAGCCGCCATATATGGGGCTTTGCAAGACTGGTGGGCAAGTGACTGGTAGAAAACGGAGATTCCACCCCTCTATTCTGTGGTATGTCCACACCATATTTCGTAGGGTGTGAATCTTGGTATGGTGGGTTTCCCCTCCAGATTTTGTGGAGAAAGTGTTGTATTTGCTGAAATCTGAAATGTTTCAAGGTTGGGATCTCCAGTTGCTGCACACAGAAATCCAGAGAAATGGGTCCAGAGGAAGTGAAAAGGTGTCCGATTCGATACAACCCCTTGTCCAACCACCATTTAAATGATTTAATGTCTTTTAAAGTAATACTAAATGTTGTCATTTAAAAAAACAAAAAAAACAAATGTGTTATACTTATCTACACCGATCCTCTTCTTTTTGGGTCCCCTGCCAGCGATCCTGCCTCCTCCCCATTTCTGTGAGGGAGCTTAAGCAGGCTAATTCCCAAGCTGCTTTCTCTGAGTCCATTCATCCATGCCTGTGATTGACAGTAGCAGGAGCCCAATGTAAGCCAATGAGGAGAGAGAGTGGAAAAAACAGAAGTTGCCGCCATCTAAGTGCATCAGTTCAATAAACCCTTCAATAAAAAACAAATGGTTAAAATAGTAGGCACATCTAATAATCCCCAGCCTCCCAGAGGTCTATGCAAGCGATCCAAAGATTATTAGAAGTGCCTGCCACTTACCCTCTCTGAATGAATGAATGAAAACTTGTATAGCGCGGCACATGCGAACTGAATCGCCTCTGGGCGCTTGTTGTTCCTGTCTCCTTTGATATCAAAAGAGAAAAGTCTTGACCTTTTTCCTAAATGCTAGGTGGTTCTCCTCCAACCGGATGTTGGTTGGTAAAGCGTTCCATAGTCTGGGACCTTGGATCGCGAATCTTCTTTCTCCTTTGGACTTGAAGTTGGCTTTCGGAACCTGGAGCAGGTTCTGATTCGTGGATCGCAAAACGCGATTGGGATTATGCGCTTTTATTATTTCGCATAAATAAAGGGGGGCATTCCCATGGACACATCTATGCGTAAGACAGAGAGCTTTAAAAGCAATTCTGTCTTTAACTGGCAGCCAATGAAGGGCTCTCAGTGAAGGTGAGATGGATTCCCAGGGTTTTTTCCCAGTCACAAGTCTGGCGGCCGTATTCTGAACGACTTGCAGACGAGCGATTTGGTACTTGGGGAGGCCGAGGTAAAGGGCGTTTGCATAATCCAGCCTGGAGTTTACAATAGCTCCCACCACGACCGCTAAATCTTCTTTGGGGATGAACGGAGTGAGTCTGCGTAGTAGGCGCAGTAGATGGTGAGATCCGCTGACTACTGACCCTATTTGAGCGTCCATTGTCATAAAGGAGTCAAAAATGACCCCTAGGCTTTTGACTTTGGCGCTAGGGGTGATGATTCTGCCCAAAATAGGCGGGGGGGTCCACGCTGTTGAAAGTTGATTCCTGCGCTTGGCGTGAAACAGAAGAAGTTCTGTTTTTGCTCCATTGAGTTTAAGGTAACTCTTTGTCATCCAGTCCTCTATCAAAGAGAGACATGTCTCTAGATTGAGGTGGTGATCCTGTCTGTTGCAGATACGGAAATACAGTTGCGTATCATCTGCATATGAGTGGTAGAGCAGTTTTTGGCTGCTGATAATCTCAAAAAGAGGACGAAGATAAATGTTAAACAGCACTGGTGACAGAGGCGATCCTTGAGGGACTCCGCATGTTACTGTGCGTTTTTCAGACGTAAAAGGTCCTAACTTCACTGTTTGCGATCGGTTTTCCAAAAAAGAGGAGAACCAAGATAAATCGCTTTCTGCGACTCTGGCTACTTCAGCAAGCCGAGTCGGTAACAGATTGTGGTCTACAGTGTCGAAAGCTGCACATAGGTCCAACAGAACCAGGAGACAAGATTCTCCTTCGTCTGCGGCCTTGAGAACATCGTCCCATACTTTCAGCAATGCTGTTTCCGTCCCATGTCCGGGACGGAAGCCTGATTGCAATGGGTCAAGTAGCTTGTAGGTATCTAGATGCAGTTGCAGCTGTTTTACCACTACTTTTTCCATTATCTTAGAGAGTACGTTGAGGCTTGTTATGGGACGGCGGTGGAGTGGGTCCTTGGGGTCCAGGGAGGGTTTCTTCAGGATGGGTTGGATTATACCTTCTTTCAACTGTGAGGGCACCATGCCCTCCAAGAAAGACTGGTTGATAAGCTGCGTGATGGGAGGAGCCAGGATGTAGGCGCATTCCTTCAGCAGTTTTGTGGGGATAATGTCATTTGGCGCTGTGCCATTGCGCAGAGTACAAATGACATTCTTAATGGTCTCGATGGAGATGGGTTCCAGGGTGAACTTACCTGATATCGCAGAATTTCTATGGGTGCTGTGTGAGAGGCTGCGGGGGGGGCTGGGGGGAGAATTGTTTTGCTGAATGCTTTCGCGGATTACCTCGATTTTATTAATGAAGTAATCCGATAGTTCATTGCAAAATTCTTGTGTGTCTGAACTGGGGGCTTCAATGCATCCTGGCTTCATGGTCTGGGTGACCATCTTGAAGAGTTCGCGGGGGCGGTTTAGGGCACCGTTGATAGCCTCCGAAAAATAATTTTTCTTGGCTTGGAAAATTCCTTTGTGGTATTTTCTTGTAGTCGCCTTGTAGATGCATAAGTTTAGCTCTGAAGAACATCTTTTCCAGGCAGATTCTGCCCTTCTGCGTTCTTGCTTCATTAACGACAGCTGGTTATTAAACCAGCTGCGGTTGTTTTTCCGAATGCGGGTTCTTCGTTTTGGCGCTACCAAGTCGGCTGACTGTAGCATGGCCGAGTTTATGGCTTCCAATGTTTCAACGGTCGTTTGATGCGGCTGAGTTGTTTCTATCTTTTTCCTTAAAGTCGTTTTGAAGAGTTCCGAGTGGAGCTTCTTCTGACATCTAGTCCAGTGTGTTGTCACTGGATTTGATGTTTTTGTTGTAGGGGGGATGGTGGTAATACTGAATATAATTGCATGGTGGTCTGTCCATGGCAATTTTTCATTTTCCCAAATTTTTATTTCCAGAGCTTGTCTGAAAATAAGATCAAGTGTGTGACCTGAAGCATGTGTGGGCCCACATACTAATTGCTGTAATCCTAATCCTTCCAGGTGGTCAATACAGGCGTCGGCAATGGGGTCTTGTGAGGAGTTTGCCCAGAGATTGAAATCCCCTAGCAGCAAAAGTTGTTTGCTGTTGAGGGTATAAGTGGAGAAGAAATCCGTCCAAGATGATAGCAGCTGCGATTTTGGGCCGGGCGGCCTATAGCAGAGCAGAATGTGGACGGTCTCCTTTGAATTTGCTTGAAGTTGCAGAGTAAGGGTTTCCATGAATGGAAGAGGGTTTTGGCGGACTGGTTTGGTGATCGTAAGATGAGTCTTATAGATCACCGCCAGGCCGCCTCCTCTTTGCCCTATTCTGTTTTCTGTAATAATACGATAGTTTTCTGGCACCAGTTCTCCTAGAATGGTGTTACAGTCGGCTGTGAGCCAGCTCTCTGTAATAAAAAGACAATCTAGATCCTTTTGTTGAATGAAGTCGCGGATTTCTAGTCGGTGTTTTACTGCTGATCTAGTATTGATCAGAGCACATGATATGTGCTTGAGCTGGGGTAAATGACTGAAATGTCTGACCGTCGATCTATGATCGATTCTCAATAGTCGCTCATTTCTTAGGGCTTTTTTGGTGATGGCTGGCAGTATTGCGGCGCATTGCCTCAAACTCCAAATGGTTTCGGCAGAATATTGCCTACATGCCATAATCGCCAATACACCAGGGGGGGGGTGGATTTTAGGGCAGTGGGGAGAGGTATTGGCTAAACTCCTCTTTCCCGGCTTGGTCCAGAGGAAGGCAAAAAACCCTGGCGGCGCTCGGCCAATATGCTCCGGTAGGGAAAAAATTCCTTCCTGACCCCTGTAAGAGGCGATCGGGTGACCCCTGGATCAAGCTTCTGTATGTTGGAGGACAGGGGGGGGGAGGGGGGCTGGGGCTAAGAGGGTGACCCTGTTGCTGGTCTGGTGGGATGGCTGTCTGCACAGGCGGTGGGATGAGGGCTGACAGGGTGCTGCTTTAACTGAGTGGGTGTAAGACAGGGCAGGGTAACTGTCCTTCTGTCTTTCTGGGGTAAGGGGGGATTCCTGGAGGCTGGGTGAGAACCACAGAGGCGTGGGGAGCGGCGCGCCGTTAGGCCGCAAGTGAAGCCGCGGTCTTTCCTAGACCGCGGCCCCGCGATTCAGAGCGGCCTGGCGCGGTGCTCTCAAAAAGAGCCCCGGAACGGCGCAAATTTTCGGGCGGAGGGTAGAGAGGATAGAGAGGGGGACCCTTGAGGATGATGAAGGTGTGGGAGTGCAGGGGGACACATGCATTTTAATCCTTTGATTTTTATTGAAGGGTTTATTAAACTGATACACTTAGATGGCGGCGCCTTCTGTTTTTACCCTCTTTCTTTGTGCCTGGAGACTATCCAATACTCTACTGGAAGTGCTGCAGCCCATGAACAAGTGATTGTTACATATTTTGGACTCAATTTGGGACTTTGTGTTACAATTTTCTCTATTGCGCCATAAAAAAAATATATTTTTGATTTACACAATCATTAGGGAGAGACCTAGGGGAGTTGCTACTCAAATGCACATCACTGGATTGAGATATGGCTCAGGTATGTAAAAAAAAAAGGGGGGGGCTGCACCCAGAAGGTTTTTTACCTTAACCACTTAAGGACCTCGGCACGCACATTTACGGCCACAGAATGGCACGGATGGGCACAAGGGCGTAAATTTACGTCCTCGCCCAGTAGCGGGTCGGGGGTCCGATCGGGACCCCCTCCGCGGCGTGCGGAGGTCCCCGTGTCTCCAGGAGCGATCCGGGACGAGCGGGCGGATGTCGGTGTTTACCCTCCCCCCCGCGATCGCTCCCAGCCAATCGCTGCGCTCCCCCTTTGTGTCACTTCCTCCTCCTGTGTAAACACAGGAAGGGGGAAGTGATGTAATCTCTCATCGCAGCGGTATTTCCAACCGCTGCGATGAGAGGAACACCTCACAGTAAGTGTGCACCAACATTACACTGACACACACACACATAGGCATACTTAACCCCTTGCGATCTGCCCCCCCACCCCCCCTGTCACAGTGTCACTGAATGCAGTGATCTAATCACTGCATTTAGTGTCAGTGTGACAGGCAGTGTAAAATCAGTTAGTGTTAGGTTCAGGATAGCCCCCCACCCCCCCCAATAACGTTTTAACCCCCTGATCACCGCCCTAGTTAACCCTTTCACTCCCTATTGCCAGCGTCACTAAGCGATCATTTTTCTGATCGCTGTATTAGTGTCGCTGTTCCCGCTAGGTAGCTATTTTTTTTTATTGCGATTTTTTTTTTTTACTAAAGACATGTGGCTAAATAAATTTTGGCCTAAATGTTTGACTAAAATTTAGTTTATTTGATTTTTTTTTAACAAAAAGTAAAAAATAGTGTTTTTTTTTTCAAAAATGTCGCTCTATTTTTGTATATAGCGCAAAAAATAAAAATCGCAGAGGTGATCAAATACCACCAAAAGAAAGCTCTATTTGTGGGAAGAAAAAGACGCAAATTTTGTTTGGGAGCCACGTCGCACGACCGCGCAATTGTCTGTTAAAGCGACGCAGTGCCGAATCGCAAAAACACCTTGGGTCATTTACCAGCGTATTGGTCCGGGTCTTAAGTGGTTAATGCATAAAAAAAAATCATTCTGTAGAAGTACTTTAACTATGTGCTTTAAATCAAAATCAGTTAAAATTTAATGTTTTTTTTTAATTAAAATGATGTACCAATATATGATGTATTTTTTAACTGATTTTAATGGAAAATCCTCAAATCATATTTAAAGTCATTTTTTTTTAAATTTGAAAAAAAAGTAAGAAATGGTTAAAACCCCTGACAGTTTTTTTTTTTTTGCTTTGTCCCATTCCAAGAGATTTTCTTTCCTGTCAAGTAGACACAACGGAAGGTGATAAAATCCTCTCTAAAGTAAGGTAAATCCCGAACAAGTGTCCCTGTTGGAGTGGATGTCCTAAAATGAGCTCCACTCAGCGCAAGACTCAGGCCAACAGTTTCTATTGAAGATGTGGCTATGAAAATAAAATTAAAATTAAGTACCACTCACTTTATGTATTTTTTAACGGACTTTCATTTGGAAATTCCTTAAATTATATTTTAAATTTTAACTAACCGGTTAAGACTCGGACCAATATGCAGGTTAAGGACCTTGCCCCTTTTTCCGATTCAGCACTGCGTCGGTTTAACTAACAATTGCGTGGTCATGCGACGTGGCTCCCAAACAAAATTGGCATCATTTTTTTCTCACAAATAGAGCTTTCTTTCGGTGGTATTTGATCACCTCTGCTGTTTTTATTTTTTGCGCTGTAAACAAAAATAGAGCGACAATTTTGAAAAAAAAAACAATATTTTTTACTTTTTGCTATAATAAATATCCCCCAAAAATATATATATATATATATAAAACATTTTTTTCCCCTCAGTTTAGACCGATACGTATTCTTCTATCAATTTTTGGTAAAAAATCGCAATAAGCGTTTATCGGTTGGTTTGTGCAAAATGTATAGCGTTTACAACATAGGGGATAGTTTTATGGTATTTTTATTAATAATGTTTTTACTACTAATGGCAGAGATCAGCAATTTTTTTCATGACTGCGACATTTTAGTGGACACATCGGACATTAATGATACATTTTTGGGACCATTGTCATTTTCACAGTGAAAAGTGCTATAAAAATCCACTGATACTGTGAAAATTACAATTTCAGTGAAGGAGTTAACCCCTACAGCGCCCCTTAGTGGTTAAGTGTGACCTCATATGTTTTTCTAACTGTAGGGGGGCAGAGCTGGATGTGTGACGTCAGTGATCGTCGTTCCCTATATCAGGGAACAGACAATCACTGACATTGACACAGAGAAGAACAGGGAAGGTTTGTTTACACTCACCTCTCCCCGTTCTTTAGCTCCTGTGAGCCGATTGCGGGACACTCGCGGTGATCGGGTCCTTTGGTCCCGCGGGATCGGTCACAGAGCTTAAGACCGGGTTGTGAGCACGCCGGCGGCAGCGCGTTTGCGACACACGTCTGGGCTCTTAAATGTGGCGATGTGCCCATTTGTGCCATTCTGATGATGTTTATCGTCGTGCGGCAGTCTTGTGGTTAAGTAAACAATGGTTAAAGCCCCTTCCAGTTTTTTTTTGCTTTGTCCTATTCCAAGAGATTTTCCTCCTGTCAAGTAGACACAAGAGAAGGCGATATGTCCTAAAATTAACTCCATAGTCCACATCCAGTGTAAGACTCAAGCCAACAGTTTCTATTGAAGATGAGGCTATGAAAATAAACCAAGAAAATGTCTTAAAAATCAGGAAGCTCAAACTGATGGCGACCTCTATTCACCCTTCCAATGAAATGGCTCTCTTATCTATACTTCCTGGCACGTTCAAATCCATCAAAAATTATGTACTACGACACTTCCTGGCGGTGGCCAGAGTGGTGATCCCCCGTCATTGGAGATTGGCAACCATGCCTTCCCTGGGGGATTGGGCTGTTGAAGTGGACCACATAAGGGACCTTGAGCGTCTGTTGGCTGAGGAGGGTGGTAAAAGCAAGCAGTTTTCTCTCACCTGGACTTCATGGTCCATGTTCCGATACTCTTCTGAGTTTATCTCTTGGGCCGAGCGTGGCATGGATGATGTGAACCTGATGCCATGATGGAGTGATTCTTGTCCCTTGATTTTTGTCCCCTGTCTCTCTCCCCCCCCCCTTTTTTTCTGCCCCTGCTTCTTATCCTCTTCTTGATCTCCAAATAATCTCTTAAGGAATCTAAGAGCTAACTTACCATGGCCTCGACCCGCCTATGGTTACTTATCCGTTATGTGACCCCATAGGTCTTATTTTTACTTGCAGATTCATATATAATATCTCCCAATGTACCGCATGCGGTGCAACGCTGAACCCCTCACTAATGTGAGGGTGGTAGATACAATTAATGATTACTTTATATTTCTGGGGATTGCTAAATCATACGGCCTTATGGTGGTCCACACACACATGCTCTCATTCCCTTTTTTCTTTTAACTTAGACATGCTTTTATTATGTCAAACATGATGCTTACTGTTGATGTAATTGCTTTTACTGTATGTAATAATTAAGATGTTATCTTTCTCTATGTACCTTATTTTCTTAATAAAAATAAGATTGAATTAAAAATCAGGAAGCTGATGGATATGTAAAATACTTGAAAAAGATAGGTCCTCTTTAAAAACATTCCTTTTAACTCCATTCCCTAAATACCCCATTAATAAAATGAAGTGAACTGTAATAAAATGACACATGTGTTATGCAATTTTACAACCCTGTTCCCATGTCATTTTAGCACAGACTATACATGATCAGTGCTGAATATGGATGTGATAATGGCCATTTGAGGTTCAATTAACACGCTGGAACAATTCTGGAGAGATTCCTTGATTGCCTTTTTCTGCTGCTCGGTGGAAGCAGCTGAGAAAGTGAGCTAAGAGGTTTTAGCTTGATTAAATGGGCATTCTGTAAGGAAGAGAGCTCCTTGATGTGATCTGTTACCTGCTTTTGTGGAATTTCAAATCAAGACATCTCCCCCCTCACATCATTGGTCTGATTCGAACCATCATTTCCAATGTCACAAACCTTTCCGGCCTCATTTGTCAGAAATGGTGTTTAGCAGGGAAACAGACAGAGCAGAAATGCTAAAAATAATCCAACATTTTTTTTTATCAGTTAATTATTTCCGTAAGGATTTAACTTGCATGAGAAATAAACAGTATCAGAGGATGATCAGCCCCACTTCTGTTGCTACAGATAAACTCCAAGTAGTACAAAACTGGATGAAAGCAAGTATTAATGTATCGAGCTACAGTACAGTTTTTTTTTTTTTATTCTTTAAAGGGTTAATTTTAGACATGTGCGTTACCGTTCGTAACAAATGGATTTTCGTACAAATTTGTTAGTATTCGTACATTTGGATCAATTCGAACATCCGAAAAGCTGAAAGAACCAAAATACGAAAATTACGGAATTACAAATAGGCAAAATAACGAACAAGCGAAAATACGAACGTATGATTGGACAATCTTACTAAAATACGAAACACAGAAACAGCAAGAGAACGAAAATTACATCTTTAACGAACGATTTGCATTCCGTATTTAAATCCTTTGGCCCGGATTCACAAAGCACTTACGCCGACGTGTCTCGAGATACGCCGCGTAAGTGTAAATATGCGCCGTCGTATCTCTGCGCCATGCCCACAGAACTAAGATACGCCTAAAAACTGACTTCACCCGACCGACGTAACTTGCCTACATCGGCGTATAGTGGGCGCACCTTTACACTGGACGCATTTGGCACTCCCATTGATTTTCGATGCAAATATGCAAATGAAGGAGATATGTCGATTCACGAACAAACTTGCACCCGGCGCATGTTTTAAGCGATTTGCGTAAGGTTTACGTCCGGCGTAAAATTATTCCACATATAGGAGGCGCAACTCATGGAAAGGTATGGAACAGGGAACGGACGCCGTCAAATTTTACGTAGCTTAAGTAGTACGTGAATAGGGATGGGCGTAGGTTACGTTCACATCGTAGGCAGTGATTCGTTGTATCTTAGCCAGTTGCTTCGACGTGATTGTGAGCATGCGCACTGGGATACGTCCAAGGTATGACGCATGCATAGTTATTTTAAGTACTTGTCTAAAGCTCAGCCCATCATTTGCATGGGGTCACACTTCATTTAAATGTATCACGCCCACTTCCAGCCCACTTCCACTTACGCTGCCTTACGCCGACGAATATACGCTATGCCGGCGCAACGTTGGGAGCATTTGCTTTGTGAATTCCATGCTTCCCTCTCTGCATTGCGCCGGCGTAGCGTAAAGAAGATACGTATTGCGTATTGCGTATTTTCATTTGTGTGTTTTGTAAATCCGTTTCTTTGTCTGTTTGTAAATTTGTGTATTCATATCGTTCTTTCGAATGGGCACTGGGCAGTGTAGTTAGTGAGTGATTATCTTACTTAATATCTTAGCCAATCAGCTTATCTCTTTTGTGCTGAGTCACATTGGACAGTGTAAAGCCTCCTACACACAATCGGACTTCAAACAAACTTTTCCATGGATTTTTGTCCGAAGGGAGTTGGCTTGACTTTTGAAACAGAAAAAGTTTGTCTGATGGAGCGTGTGTAGGGATGTAAGAGAAAGTCTATCTTACTATGGATTAGCCGCGTGCTGCAATGTATTTACAATAGTACAAAATTACGAATCCATTAAACGAAAATTATTATGTAACAAAATTACGAATTTCGAATCAACGAAAACAAAAATTAGACAGAATTACGAATCATTCAGTATAAACAAAAATAAAACTATTTCAAAAATACGAATGGGGGGGCGTGGCTTGCGCGCAAGGAGAATGGAGGCTTAGAACCAGAGCTCCCGCTAGCCGGACACCCAGCGACAACTTCACAGCAGTCACACCGACCTATCGACCCCGCAATCTACCGCCAGAGACGTAGGAGGACCTGGGGAAATGATGTCCCGCAAAAGGAAGGAGGAACCATACCTCCAAAAGCTTACGGCCTTCTCGTTTCAGCCCGCTCGGCGGGGCCTAGTCAAAGATGGCCCAGACGGAGAGACGGGGCGAATGTCTGCAGCGTACACAGACCTCCCTAGCAGTGACCAGGGAGACGCAGTAAGTGGACTGTCATCCCCGCTTCACGAAGGTTCCCCTCCACTGTCCCCAGGCACTAGGAGCCCTGCGAAGGCGCAGATGCGCCTGGATCCATCGCAGCAGCAGGGACACGTGAGTACCATGCTTCACAGCCCTGACGCCATCTCATCATTGCAGTCCTCCAAAGCGGCCTATCCCCACAACAGGGCAGCCCGTCTTGGATTCGACTATGAAGGACATGCTATTACTATTGCAATCCTCACTGATGTCCAACTTGTCCTCTTTGATGCAAACTTTCTCTTCTGGTATGCAACGGATGGGGGATAGAGTGTCATATATGGAGGAAAGAATGGAGGAGTGCACAGATACTGTAAATGATCTTGTGGATGCCTGCATGGATCAGAAGGAGGATACTGAATGGGTCAAAGCTAAATTAGCAGACCTTGAGGACAGATCCAGACGCAACAACATAAAACTTAGGGGTGTCCCAGAGACTGTCCTCCCAGCAGACCTCCGCTCATACGCGGGCACCCTGTTCTCCACTTTGCTACCTGAGCTACCCCCCATTGAGTTAACGGTGGATCGCATCCACAGGATTCTCAAACAGCACCACCTGGCGGACATGGTCCCGAGGGACGTGCTCCTGCGTATTAATTTTTATCAAGCAAAGGAACAGATACTATCTAAAGCCCGGGCACTCCGCACCCTACCTGCTCCCTATGCCGATATCCAAATGTATGCTGATCTTTCCCAACACACACTTCGGATGAGGAGGCAGTTGAGCACAGTGACCAAAGCTTTAACAAACCATAAGATAATCTACAAATGGCATCACCCTGCTACCATCCTGGTGACGCATAATGGGATCCTGCACACTATTTCCACTGCTGAGGGAGGCGCAAAGCTGCTTCTCTCCTGGGGCATCATCCCGGAACTCCCAAAAACCTATCCCAACGCAAGTGAGAGATCCTCTCCGTCCCACAGGAGCCCCGCCGTGCGGAGCAACCTACTGTCAGATGCACTAATCCTATCAAGGATAACCTCCTACACATGTTTTAATATGCTACGAAGTCCGTGCCGGCTGGCAACTTGTATGTTGCTCTTGATTTTCTTTTTCTTTTTTCTCGTTTTCCACCGGTTCTCTCTGTTCTCTTTTTGAGCCAAAACTTTACCCCTAGTTACTCAACAATAGGGCTTTGTCCAATCTGCTGATTTGTGTTGATTTCTTTTAAGTTTGTTTTGACTGTTTTGTAGCCCTCTACTGAAATTTGGCCTCGGAGCACTTTCCTAGAGGGTCCTCACGCACTACAGCTTGACAGGAATATAAGAGTCGTTTGCCCATCGCCTGCTAACTGTAAGTCTTCATTTTTATACTCTATTCCCCTGTCTGGACACCATGTCGTTCTCCATATTGTCACTGAATGCAAAACGATTGACTCATCCAGTCAAACGCTCTTCCTTGTGGAAGTCAGCCTTATCGCTTAACTTTGATATTCTGTGTGTCCAGGAGACCCACCTGCTGCATCAATCGCACCCCCGCTGCCAACACTGGAAATTCCCTCATATTTTTACTTCATCCAATACGAAGAAACAGAGGGGAGTGCTAATTGCTATCCGGGACACAATCTCTTTCCAATTGCAAGATAGCATTCTTGACCCAGAGGGACGCTTTATTGTTTTACTTTGTACGATAAACAATGTTCAGTATACCTTGGTTTCACTTTATGCACCTAATGAAGGTCAAATTTATTTTCTTAAATCTTTCATGAAAAAGGTTAATGGTTGCCAGAAAGGCCATCGCCTACTGTGCGGAGACTTTAACCTTGTCCCAGACCAGGTTATGGACTCCACTGCAGGTCCCAAACGACATGCATCCCCTTTGAAAAACGTTATCTCGTCAAATGAATTGTTTGATGTGTGGAGGTGTTGTAATGCGAGCGAAAAGGATTATACCTTCCTTTCCCCACGCCACAACACCTACTCACGGATAGACCTGTTCCTGTCTGATAGGTCGCTGCTCCAAAGTATATCTGCTTCAGAGATCCACCCCACCACCTGGTCAGATCATGCCCATATCAGTATTACTATTGAGTCTGGGACCTCCCCGACAAGCTCTTACCTCTGGAGAGCAAACAACTCCCTTATCCGAGACCCGAATACTGCTAATCTAATACAGCAGCGCCTGGAGGAATACTTCTCCCTAAACTCCCAATCAGTATCTGACCCGGCGGTGGTGTGGGCTGCCCATAAAACCGTAATTAGAGGAATATTTATTCAACTAGGAGCCAGGACAAAAAGAACCAGAACACGGAAAATAGATCAACTGACAGCTGATATTGAGCTTGCTGAATCCCAAAATAAGGCTCTACCCTCCCCCTCTCTTCAGGCTAAAATATTTTCCCTTCGACACGAGTTGCGGTCATTACTTTTAGAGTCATTTGAAAGAGCAAGCACTAAAATTAGGGCCACGTTCTATGCGACAGGGAATAAGGCAGGCAAGCTGTTGGCCTCAAAAATACGCGGTCACAGAATCAAATCAAAAATTCCATATATCTACCACCCCCACACTAAAGAGAAGCTGTTGAAACCCCACAACATTTCGAATGCATTAAGCAACTACTATGCCGACCTGTATAACTTAAAGACGGACAAATCCACATCCCATCCTTCCCTAAAAGACATAACGACTTTCCTGGAACGACTTAGCCTTCCTTCACTATCGGATGCCCAACTAGCAACCCTTAATGCCCCTTTCACGACTACCAAACTAGAAAACACAATCAACAATCTACCTAATGCCAAATCACCAGGACCTGATGGTTTCACAGGGGAATATTATAAAAGGTTCCAACATGTCCTGATCCCCACCCTTTGTGAAGTCTTTAATTTAGCGGCAACATCCTCCTCTTTCCCCCCTGACATGCTATCTGCGATTGTAGTAACTCTCCCTAAACCGGGCAAAGAACCAACCTCGCCTCAAAACTTTCGCCCCATCTCCCTCCTCAACGTGCACACCAAACTGTATGCTAAAATGATAGCCAATCGAATGACTGATATTCTCCCCACACTTATCCATACAGATCAATCGGGATTTACGAAAGGACGGCAGGCATTGGACGCCACAAGGCGAATGATAAATGTCATCCATGAAGCAGGAACTTCTGGGACCCCCTCTGTACTCTTGTCCCTCGACGCTGAAAAAGTGTTCGACAGGGTACATTGGGGGTTCCTGTCTTCGGTTCTAACTAAATTTGTATTAACAGGTCACATCCATAAAGCGATCATGGCACTATACTCCAACCCCTCAGCCAGGGTGTACTCTGCTGATTCGCTGTCCTCCCCTTTCACTATTACCAATGGGACCAGGCAGGGCTGTCCCCTCTCCCCTCTGATCTTTAATCTGTTAATGGAAACACTGGCCCAAACCATCCGCACAAACCCACTCATATCTGGCATATTGGTGGGAGGACAAGAGCAAAAAATCAGCTTGTTCGCTAATGATGTTATACTCATGCTATCTAACCCCTCCTCTTCACTCCCTGCGGTTCAAGAAGCATTGGCTTGTTTTAGTAAAGTATCTTACTACAAAGTCAATGAAACTAAAAGCCATGTTTTAAATTTAGGAGTTAACATCCCCACTAGCCTATTATTGCAACAACTTTACCCGTACTCATGGGCAGATCATAGCATTACTTACCTTGGCATCCAACTAACGAAATCTCCGAACCATCTATTCCACCACAATTATATTCCCTTTCGTAGTAAACTCCAGAATGATCTACACAGGTTGGCACATCAGGAAATATCCTGGACAGGTCGCTTAGCAGCCTTCAAAATGTTTCACTTGCCCCAACTACTATATCTTTTTAGAACTCTGCCGATCACTATACCAGCCTAATTCTTCAAATCTCTCCAGTCCATCTTGTCCTCATACTCTTGCCAGGGGAAAAGAGCCAGATGTGCACACTCCACATTAAGCACCGCAGGGCAGGAGGCACGGGCTATGTGGACTTTCAACACTACTACCTGTCCTCGGTCCTTATCCAATCCAGGGATTGGTTCTTGCCTGTACCACAAACTCCGTGGGGTAGGTTGGAATCAGCCCTCCTCCCTAACTCCTCTCTGGCCTCATGGCTGCTCTCTACCACTTCCAAAACTAAGCTTCCCTCCTTCATCTCCTCCACTATGTCTGCCACTGTCCGAGCATGGAACAAATTTGTCCACACTTGCCGAGGATGCCCAAATAACACTCCTTTAAAAATCCCGATTGAGACTCTGCAATATAACATGGTCATGATATCCTACAAAGACTGGCGTGAAAGAGGCATATTATTTATCAATGATCTATTTACGAATGGCAAGGCTAAGTCGTTCCCCAATTTGCAAAATGAATTTAAATTACCCAACTCTGACCTATATCTTTATGTTAGAACCCGTCACTTCCTTACTGCCTCTCCCCATTGGGAACGTAGCATACCTGTGTCCGCTTGGTCCTTTCTTAATCACCCCGAACCCCCCCAAAAAGGTATTTCGCTCTTCTATAATGTACTCCAACAGAAGACTGTTTTCTCAAAAACGCCCGCCCTGCTTAAATGGGAACTGGATTTGGGAAGTCCTTACACCACCCAACAATGAGCCAAGGCTTGTTCAGCTACACTTAAGGTTACCAGCTGTTCTACCCTCTGGGAACTCTCCACCAAAATAACACAAAGATGGTACTTAACTCCTGAGAGATTATCCAAATTCAGTGCTACACGGGATGATGGGTGTTGGAGAAACTGTGGTCATCGGGGGACCTTACTTCATACTTTATGGAGTTGCCCTAGATTATCCCAGTTCTGGACATCAATTTTCCACGTGCTTTCTGATGCCTCCCAATCCGATATTGCTCCCCAACCGGGTCTAGCGCTCCTGTCGCTCGACCTGGACCAAATTCCAGGCCACGCCAGACATACGGTCCTGCATATACTGTTGTCCGCTAGGCTCAACATTACTAGACAATGGAAAAATCCCTTGACCCCCACTGTAGGAGATGCTATACAGACTACCCAACTACACTGTACATATGAGAAGGTCCTGGCACTCAGGGATAAACATAGGGAGGACGCGGCCAAAAAATGGCACCTATGGTCATCCTGGTATGAGAAGAATAGCAGGAATCCCATTGTGGTACCATGAGTCCTTTCAACCAACTTTAGGATCTTGAAGAGGGCTCGACTCGGTGCTCGGAACACTGTCTTGAACCCGGATGGGGGTGTCTGAGCTAGAGGCAGCCCTCTCCTGAAACACACATATCAATGGTACCTTGGCCTTTTCCTAGGTTGCCACTTAGAAGCCACAGTCGAGATAGGAATCCTGTTGTGGATAAATGATTACTCTTTCAACCTGTTGAAATGACATGGTGTTGTGTTACCGCCATAAATGTTATTTTTCTTTGCATTACCTAGATTCATCCACTAAAATTATGCTCTATATGATGGAATTGCTCCACTAACATTGTATTACATTGTAGTGCATTGTATTGCATCGTTTGGCAATTTACTTCATTGTTATGACAAAACCTTAATAAAAATGTATTGATGAAAAAAATACGAACGGGTCCGAATAGGAAAACTTGCGTTTTACGAAATTACGAATCTTTACGAACCTACGGAACGAGACGAAACGAAACAAAAAATAAATAATAATTTGTTGTGCAAATGTCTAGTTAATTTACCAAAGGCAAATTGGCAATTCACTTTGCAAGGGAAGGGAATTTACCCTAGAGCCTAGCGATTGTGGTGACATTTTACTTTTCAAACAATACCCAATCACAGACAAGCAAAATAGAGACCATATTTTTGCTGCATGTGATTGGATGTTGGAAGTCAACAAAGATTCATCTCATTCACTAAGCTCAGGGGAAAAAAATGCAACTTCTGGTGCTAAGTGCTTTATTAAATCAACCACATGATCTCCAAACTGCGGCCCGTGGGCCGGATGTGGCCCTTAGCTTGCTCTTATCCAGCCCATGGGATACTATTCCTCCAACTGACATACCGTATATAAAAAGAAAGAAACTGCACTTATCAAAATTAATAAATATAGGTCAAGGCAGCAGAAAAAATGTGATAAGCATATAAGGTACAATGTAAATAGAAAACATACCGTATATACTCGAGTATAAGCCGAGTTTTTCAGTCCTTATTTTAGAGTGAAAATGCCCCCTTCGGCTTATACTCGAACCAGTGTACCTGAATGGTGCGACACTCCTCCGGATGGTGGCAGCCACAACTATAGGCCGCGGCTTCGGCTTAGTCTTGGGATCTGGCGGCCATCTTGCTCCTCCCGGCCTCTCAACCAGCACTGTATCCCGGCCTCCCTGGTGTCTGACTCCCTCACCGCTCGCAGATCCTGCTCCACGGGCTTTCGACCGGGTCGGGGTCTGAATGGAGCTCTGCAATCCCGCATGTCGGCAGCCCCAAATCCAGACCGCGGCTTCGACCTAGTCCCGGGCTCCGGCGCCCATCTTGGTAGTCCCGGCGTCTATACCAGCGCTGCATCCCTCCTTTCCTGGCTTCTGCACGCAGGCCTGCGGACACTTCCTGCATCCTCCAGGTGAATGGGGCACAGTGAGGTTGCAATGGGCACAGTGATGTTGGGCACAGTGATGTTGGCACAGTGATGTTGTAATGGGCACAGTGATGTTGTAATGGGCACACTTATGTTGGGTACAGTGATGTTGGGCACAGTGATGTTGCAATGGGTAGAGTGATGTTGGGCACAGTGATGTTGCAATGGGCACATGGATGTTGGGCACAGTGAGGTTGCAATGGGCACAGTGACGTTGCAATGGGCACAGTGAGGCATGCAAATGAGCACAATGAGGCATGCAAATGGGCACAGTGAAGCTGCAAATGGGCATTGTTGAACCTCTTTTATGCTTACAGTAGCTGCTGCATTCTCGCCCTAGGTTTATACTCGAGTCACTATGTTTTCCCATATTTTTGTGGTTAAATTAGGTACCTTGGCTTATACTCGAGTATATACTGTAATTGACGAGGCACCATTTCACCCACTGATACCAATAATGGGGCACTCTTCATCCCACGGACACCATCGGTGGGGCACTATTCCTACTGCTAAGACCAAGGATGGGTCACTATTCCTTGTTACCAACCAGGGGCACTATTCCTCCCACTAAAACAAACCAAACAAACAAACTAAAACATACCTCCTACTAAAACAAAGCAAACCACTATTCCTCCTGTTAAAAACAATGATGGGGCAGTGTTTACTCCCACTGATGCTGTGATATTTATTACTCACACTTGCCATAGTCCACCTCCCCTAAAGCCCAAAGGACAGTAAACCTTTGTTTAAAAAGTTTTAAGACCCCTGCCATAGTGTAAAAATTAAAAGTCAGCAGGCAACTGCTATGAACCTTCATCCAGTTCATCAAAAAGTCTATCAAGGCTTATGTGGCTTCAAAAGAGGAGGACATCAATCTTTGTTTGTGAGCCGCATTCAAATATTGGATATGGCTGTAGGATGCACCCAAAGTATACCTGGACTGAAGATATAGCAAGTACAGTAAGCGGCAAATACATGTTGGCTGGCTCCTACATCAGCTGTACTGTACATGCCTTTAGACAGTTTCAAAAGTGTTTCGGGTGTTTCGGGTGTCCCAAATACACTAAGCTCAGGTATGCAAGTACAAACTCGATAAAGAATACCACCACCATTTTTTTTCTGTGTTCCCTACTCCTGTTCTTCTTTTTTAAAGAAAAATGAGCTCAAGCTTTACTTACCCTCTTCACACTCCAGCCTGTTCTCAGCTTCCTCATTTGTTCACCACCGCCTGTCCTCTTCAGGCACAGTTGACAGTCAAATCATTCTGCCCGTTTCCTGCATTTAGTGCATCACTGGAGTGTACAGACCATGGGGGTAAATCATCATGATCATCATGCAGCTAGGTTCAAAGTACTCAACAGCCATTATATAAGTGCTGCTGAGTCCAGGAGAAAAGCGTGCCCATGATGTCACCAGACTGGCTAGAAGGCTGCATGAAAACATATTTTTTATGGCAATGGGGGCTTTGGGGGGGTAGGCATTTATAGCTGGAGTTCTAAGTTAAAGAAGTTAAAGAAGAACAATCAGCAAAATAAATGCTGCTAGTATACAAAAAAACAAGATGTACTGTAAAGGAATTCTGCAAGAGGCAATAATGGAAGAAATGTTTGAGACTCCAGGGAAGGAGGAGACCTGAGGCCAGAGACTCAAAGAGAGAAGCCTGTATAATATCAAAGGAAGATTGTTATATGTAACCGCGCCTCCTTGAGATAAAGTTGTTTGAACGCAAGGGGACTTGTGAGCTTCAAAACTGCATTACTTAAAAATTGTGTACATACTCTCCATTATCTGATGGATGTTGGATGTGTTTAGCTCAGAACAACATACCGCTTTTTATTTATTTATTACAAGCAATTATAAAGCGCTAACCATTTACGTAGCAATATTTTTATAATGTACTACTAAGGTCCTGATCTCACATGTGTCACGCTACCGCTGTAGGAGCCACTGGTGAACAGGAATCCCCCACCCTACACACAGGGCCTGCGCTAGCGCAAGGCAACATGGACACTTGCTTTACGGCGCCAGGGAACAGGGCGGAAAATTGTCTGGTCCGTGACAGTTGCCCGATCACCGAGATAGATTGTGTGTGGCGCTGACCTGTGCAGTAGGGGAAGGTAATAGAGATGCTGCCTGACAGACAGAAGCCAAATAACCTACCAGCATATCTTTTCAGTGTGGGAGGAAACTGGAGTACTCACAGCAAATGTATGCATGTACAGGGAGAACATGCAAACACCATGCATGTGCATTACATGTTAAAGTGGTCGCAAAGTGAGAAGGTTTTTTACCTTACTACATTCAATGCAATAGGGCAAAAAACCTTCTGCATGCAGCTCCCCCCTGCAGCCTCCCCTACATACATGAACCTGATCTTGATCCAGCGATGTGCACAAGAGCAGAGGCTCTCTGCCTCCCCACTGGCACAGGAAAACACCCAGTGATGAGGGAGAGGGAGGTGGGGCCAAGCCCCACTCTGTGTGTCCTACGGAGAGCAAGCATACACGAGTGCCCCCATAGCAAGCCACTTGCAGCTATTTGACTGTCCAGTCGGCAGGTTGGAGGTGGAGAGAGGACACCACTGTTTCCCTTTATGTGAGTGGCAGGGGTGTTAGGTGGGAAAAGACCAGGGGCTTCAGTCCGGAGGTAAAGCAGGGGGGTGAGGTGGGGTGGTCAAAGGGTGGTCTCAGTTAGGGTGATAGGCTCACTTGCTTAACACTGATCTACCTGACCTGACATACACTAACCTATCTGACACATACACTGACCTACCTGACATACACAACTGACCCATCTGACATACATGACTGACCTGACTGACCTATCTGACGTACATGACTGACCTGACTGACCTACCTGACATACATGACTGACCCACCTGACATACATGCCTGACCTGACTGACATACATGACTGACCTGACTGACCTGACTGGCATATATGACTGACCTGACTGGCATACATGACTGACCTACATGATTGACCTGACTGACATACACAGATTGTTGCTGCTCACTGCTCAGCCTTATCTGTAATGTGCGAGAATACTCCCGGGCCAGACATTCACCACCAGTCAGACAGCCCTGCAGGCACCAGGCAGCCAGAGCCAAGATAGCCACCCGCTCATTTACACAGAGCGAGCGGCTCAGTGGGGATCTCCCAGTGCCCTGCGTAGCCGCAGTGTTATTCCTGCCTCCTCCTGGACCCGCAATCACCTATGATTTGGACATTGCACATCCCGTTGGTCTCGGCATTGGACAAGTGTGACGTCCATCATAGGAGTCGGGTCCGGGAGGCGGTACTTTTGTACGTCACTCGGCAACACTGGCGGGAGATCATTCCCTGTTGCCGCACGGGGCTAATAATGCATTAAGGGGATTTTGAGACCCGGGCTTTTTAAGGGCACACTCAGGGCTCCAGCCCCTATCAGCCCCCCTCCCGGCGCCACTGGTAAGTGGTGTCATCCATCTGACTGTGCTGTGCAAGTCTCAGGACTGGACTGACACAAATACAAATTCTTTAGCAGGTAAAACAGCTCTCTTGTATATGTATTTCATGTGTGTATCCTGCTGTTTGCCTGGGGTTCAGTTTTAATCAAACCATTTTTGCAAAACTTTAAATAAACTTGAGATGATTTGTTAGTGGGAAGCGGTGTATGAGAACAGTTTGTGGCATTTCCCAATATGGCTCCTGTGTCTCTAACAACAATCTGTTTTAATATAAGGATTTATCTCATTAAAACACCTTGATCTGGAAACTGTTTATCTTACACTGATATCCCAGAGGAGACACATTTCAGAATTTAAATGAGTTGTTTTTGGCTGGACCTGTATCAGTCAATAGGCTGCCAGAAAATGTGTTATTAAACTGCAGCCCAACAGAAAGTTACTGAATTAAAAAAAAAAAAGTAATTCAGTATTCAATTAAAAAAAGTAAAATAAATCAGGTCTTGTATGTATTAGTAAGATGTGCATATACTGTATATCTTATTTAATAAATCCATATTTTTGAGAAAATAAAGAAAATTCCTACAATGAAAAGTAGATTTCTACTTTACATAGCACCATGTCCCACAGGTTTTTAATGTTATCATGCATTCAACTGCCTTCCTAATTAATTCCCCGTGGCAGTGTTTCCTAAATTTAATAAAAGGGTAACCACATTTTTGATGGAAAAAAAATCATCTAATATATAATTGCCACAAAAGCCTTTTTGTATGTAGTGACCTTTCCATTTCGATCTGTAGTTGGAATTTTTTTTTTTTTAAGATAAAATTGGCTTCCTTGTAGAAGGGTGTTCTCTACATTGCTTATGTACAAAAGACTTCCCTGGAAATGTCTTCTATTGTAAATGACAAACTGCCGATCTTAGCATTTTCTCTTCTATTACAATAGGGCTGATCATGGGACTATAGCTAATAGGACTGATCATGAAACTACATACTGTAGTTACAATATATACAGCACTCCCAACCTGCCCAAAAGGTGCTGCTTGCAGGACTTTTCCGAACGTCCTGCAAGAGCACCGCCCAGCTGTGAAAGGACCCATTGCAGAGAATAGGAGGCAGTTTTCAGGCGCTTTACAGGCACAATTTCTAGTACTAAAACACCTGAAAACTGTCTCAACGTGAACGGGGTCTTAGGGGGAGGAATAAGGCCCCATTGTTGGTGTCAGTGGGAAGAATAGTGCCCCATCATTGGTGTCAGTTAGAAGAATAGTTCCCCATGATTGGTGTCAGTGGGAAAAATAGCACTCCATCATTGGTGTCAGTGGGAAGAATAGTACCCCATCATTGGAGTCAGTGAAAGTGATAGTACCCCATCATTGCTGTCAGTGGAAGTGATAGTACCCCCTCGTTAATGTCAGTGGGAAGAATAGCGCCCCATCGTTGGTGTCAGTTTGAAGAATAAAACCAACAATGGTTGGTGTCAGTGGAAAGAATAGTGCCCCATAATTTGTGTCAGTGAAAGTGATAGTAGCCCATTGTTGGTGTTAGTGCAGGAAATATTGCCCAATTTTTGGTGTCAGTGGGAGAAATAGAGCCTCATATCCGTGGGAGGAAAAGCGTCCCAAGGGGCAGATAAAGGTAAGCATAGGGCTGCGTACGGCCTTCGGGCTACAGTTGGAAGACCCCGGTTCTAGAGGAATCCCACCAGTACGGAACACACATACTTTACATTAGTCCATCCTGGACCATTGTGTAACTATGTAAAAATATCCATACTTCTTTAAAAGAATATAAACAAGTACTCAGCTTTCCCAGCTTCAGATTTTAAAAGGATGGAGGCAAAGCTTATGATAAAAACTATAATAATAAAAAAAGAAAAATAAGTTTTGAAACAGGCGCCTAAAGCATTTTTTCCCTTTTAGATGACAATAATAACTACTGTAAAGAGAAACTATTTAGGACACACAATCCGTTAGTTAAGTAGAGCAAACTATGAACGCTTTGTTGATATCTTAAAAATGAGGCTCAGCACAGAGGCTCAAAGCGAAAAAGCCAAGTAATCTCAGCAGAAAATCAATTTAAACAGAAAACTTTTGTCGAGATTACTGCGTGCTGAAACTCTTTGGCTGCGCTTCATGTTCTTACAGTTAGACAGTTTCTTAAAATGTGAGGGCGGCTGACAGCTTCGCTAGACTTTAAATTGCTCTAAACCCATTAAAAAGCATAAACAAACAGCCTGGAGCACTGTAAATCAAGACTAGCGCTTTCACCCCAGTAATATAAAACTCTTATTGTATTAGAAAGCTAACCTACACCAGCTCCAATTTCACACAACTAGGATCATTCCTTAACCTTTTAAAATGATCTGGAGAATAATACATGACCTGAAAAGAACTGAAATCTTTTTACCCAAGCTTTGTTTATCTTGCCAAAAAGCCTCCTGGACCTAAAGTTCTCAACAAAGAAACCATCCTATTAATGTGCATTAAAGAGACTCTACAGTTTGTTTTCAGTGAGTATAGTTTGATCCATTGTAATGTTCGCCGGTAAGCCATATTTTTATGTAACTTTCACATTTTAAGTGCTTACTGCTTCACATTGCAATTTATTAGTGTCCCAGTCTTAGTGTTGGTGCTTCTCAGAGCCTGATTGTTATGTAAGGGACTTATTTAACCCCTCAATACAGGGCACATTCACCCCCTTCCTGCCCAGACCATTTTTCCGCATTCAGCTACAGTATGACTCACTTTTTTTTTAGGGTACATTTATTGATGTTTCACAAAATAAAACAATAGGACATCATCCAATTCTCATAAAGTACATGGTTATATAACAGTAATAAAACATTCGCTCAACATACATACTGATGTATCTTGAGAAACATGGTTTCTCAAGACACATGTAAACATCCTTGTGACAGTAATAGGCAGTGACAGGTACTCTTTATGAAGAGATCTGGGGTCTATAAGAACCCAAATCCCTCCTTTGCACTTAAAAGCATTCAAAAGGACAAGTTTGGCTGGTTTGAATACTGTAATTTTTTAACATTTGACTTTTTTTCCTTTAGAAATGTCATTTTGTGCAGAGACTGTTATAAACACGGGAAACATGCGCTACTTTACAGTCATAATATAGACACCCCCCAGGTACAAAATTGAAAAGAATATTTCACTTTCATTGTTTCACTTTAAGCATTATTAACCACTTTCCGACCAGCCGCAGTTATACGGCGGCAGGTCGGCACGGGTGCGCGAGAGCCCGTAGCTCTACGTCGCGCCTTTCGCGGCCACTAGGGGGCGCGTGCGCGCCGCCGGCGGCCCGCGCGCGCGCCCCCCGCTCGCCCCCGAGTCCCGTGCGTGTGCCCGGCGGGCGCGATCGCCGCCGGGCACACGCGATCGCTCGTTACAGAGCGGGGAACGGGAGCTGTGTGTGAAAACACACAGCGCTCGTTCCTGTCAGCGGGGGAAACGCTGATTTTCTGTTCATACATTGTATGAACAGAAGATCAGTGATTCCCCCTAGTAAGTCCCCCCCCCCATACAGTTAGAACACAAATAGGAACACACTTAACCCCTTCCCCGCCCCCTAGTGTTAACCCCTTCACTGCCAATGGCATTTTTATAGTAATCCAATGCATTTTTATAGCATTGATCGCTAAAAAAATGCCAATGGTCCCAAAAATGTGTCAAAAGTGTCCGAAGTGTCCGCCATAACATCGCAGTACCGAAAAAAAACGCTGATCGCCGCCATTACTAGTAAAAAAAAAAATAATAATAAAAATGCCATAAAACTATCCCCTATTTTGTAAACGCTATAACTTTTGCGCAAACCAATCAATAAACGCTAATTGCGATTTTTTTTACGAAAAATATGTAGAAGAATACGTATCGGCCTAAACTGAGGAAAAAATATTTTTTTTTTATATATTTTTGGGGATATTTATTATAGAAAAAAGTAAAAAATATTGCATTTTTTTCAAAATAGACGCTCTGTTTTTGTTTATAGCGCAAAAAATAAAAACCGCAGAGATGATCAAATACCACCAAAAGAAAGCTCTATTTGTGGGAAAAAAAGGACGCCAATTTTGTTTGGGAGCCACGTCGCACGACCGCGCAATTGTCAGTTAAAGCGACGCAGTGCCGAATCTCAAAAAGTGCTCTGGTCTTTGGACAGCAATATGGTCCGGGGCTGAAGTGGTTAAAATCACTTCTCCCAAAAAAAAAAAAGTTTTTAATTTTTTTTTTTTTGGCATTGATACATGTCCCCTGGGGCAGGACCCAGGTCCCCAATCACTTTTTATGACAATAACTTGCATATTAACCTTTAGGCTAGATTCACACTTGTGCGGTGTGTGACAGGAAGTCAGGTAAATCTGTGTGCGTTGTCACAGACGGGAGATATATTTCTGCCTTGTTTAGACAATACACCAATTACTATTAGGCGTCGGCTGCAGAAATGGCCAGAGAGGTTTGGGGCGTTAAAAGGTTTCAGCTGTTCAGAATTAAGCAATTAAAGCCCATATAAAGACAGCCTAAGGATGACGACTGATTGCTGCGTCCTGAGGCTTTGGGGAGTTAAGGAGCAATCACAAACAGTACTGAAGAGGTGAGGTGCTGATGGATATTTCTGTGTGAGAAATATCAAAGAGACTTTTTGTTTTCTGCTGTAGGACCAGCAGTGTCTGCCCAGCAGTAGGCTGTGCCAGGCTTCATAGGTAGGTTCCTGTGTTGGGAAGGTAGACGCCCCAAGTGGCAAGGGTTTATTTTATGTTTTGTTTTGTTTATGCTGTTTTGATGCTTGCACTTGTATCCAGCAATATGGAAAAATAAACCATATTATTTGTTTTCAACAATCCTCTACTGCCTTTTTGTATAGTTCAGCGTGTAGTGAACCCATCCAGGGGATCACACACACCCGCTACCGAGCTAATCCCTCACAATATATATATATATATATATATATATATATATATATATATATACTGTATGATTTCTTCTTTAAGCAGTGACATCATTAAAATTTTTGAACTTTATTCATACAGTGTTTGTGATTTCCTCGTATTTTCTGAATGTTGGTTGGTGCCATATATTTAGTTCTGACACCAAAAGGACATCCAGCATCATCTAGAGCAGGGATCTTCAAACTACGGCCCTTCAGCTGTTGCGGAACTATAAGTCCCATGAGGCATTGTAAAACTCTGACATTCACAGACATGACTAGGCATGATGCGAATATTAGTTCCTGAACAACTGGAGGGCCATAGTTTGAGGACCCTCGATCTAGAGCTTTTATGATAGACAGCATAACCTAGTGGCCAAAATGTGGTATGGCTACTAGAACTCACAGAAGACAACTGTATAAATTCCCTTTTTAAAAGAGAAGTATGGCTTTTGAAAACAATAAAACAATTATACTAACCAGTGGCGGCCGGTCATCCGGCCCGACACTTACCCCATCTAGATTGCGGGTGGACATTGGCTTCTGTGTTGGTAGGCCGAGGCTCCTGTGTCCACTACTTCTCTTGTGCATCACGGCAGCATCCTCCGTGCATCTCCTCCCTCCTCCTCCTAGGCGTCCAATAGGATCACCTGTCCTTTCAGCCAATCGGGGGACAGCTCTCAAGACCCACTTCTCGATTGGTCGAGAGGAGGATCAGTGTGGCAATAGCGAATATTCATTTTCTATTGTCACATAACTAGGTGGGCTCAGAGCTAAGTGCTCGGCACCCAAACCCCCCCATTGGAATCCATGGTCCGGCACCCCTGAAATGTAGTTTAGGGGGCCAGATGCATGGGTGGGGGTGGCGCCCATGCGCCACTAATGGACGGGCCGCCACTGATACTCATCTGTCTCCTGCCGAGAACTGAGTGATCAATCACTGCTGTTCTCCCCTTCACTCTGAGCAGAGAGCCATGACTGCTCTGCCCCTACAGAACTCACTGGAGTGATGGTCTGTGGAGAGGATGGAAGCCCCTGGCTCAGGCTCTCAGCAGCTTGCTGAGAAGCTAAGCCAGATGCCAGTCCAAACTTCTGGGTGGATCCTGACTATAAAATTGGGATCTTTTTAGAGCCTGGACCAGGAGAGATGTCTGCCAACAGCAGGCTTTAGCAAAACAGCTCTTGGAGTCATGTTATGGGTCAAGATTAAAGCCTTGTACACACGCTCGGTTTTCTCGGCAAGAACCAGCAAGAAAACTGCTGGCAGAGTAAACCGAGGATGTGTACGAGGCTTTTAGGCTTCTCGACAAGAAAACTGCTTAGAATCTAGACGAGAAAAATAGAGAACATGTTCTCTTTTTTCTCATCGTGAGATTCTTGGCAGTTTTCCTCCTGAGAAACCCGAGAGTGTGTATACTTACCTGGTCGCGGTGGAAACCGTGCATGCTCGAAATGACTTTGACGCATGCGCGGTAGCTTCCTAGGCATAGGTAGGGTACAGCAAGATGGCGGTGACTGCATTAAATGTGACGAGCGCATGCTCGTCATACGCGATGACTTCACGCGTTATTGCCTTTCAAGAGAACTGCGGTTCTTTTGAAAGGAGAGTCTGTACACTCGCCAAGAATCTCTTCAGGAAAAGCAATATTTTTTTCCTGACGGGATTCTGGCCCGTGTGTACAGGGCTTCAGGCTCGGTTCACACCTATGCAAATTGAATGCGCGTTTTCCCCACATCAAATTCGTAAAGCAGGAGAATGTGACTTGCTCTCTATGGAGCCGGTTCACATATCTAGACAGCGGGTCCGGTGTGGTGTGCAGGAAAAACACGTGCCTTTTTTTGGCGTGTTTCAGGTTCGATTTCAGCCCAAAATTCAGGCTGAAATCGGACCTGAAACGGTGAACCAGCACGCACTGGACCCCTGCTGTGCGACGGATGCGGCGGCGGTGTGTACCGAGGCTCAGGGTTAGTTTAAGGGCTGGGGTCCAATGTTAGAGTTATGCCGCGTACACTCGACCGTTTTTAATGTCATGGATGTTTATCATGATTCTTGTCAAACCTGCCTTGCATACACACGATTGTGAAAAAAAATTCTCAAGCAAAGGGAAGTGACGTACAACATGTACAACGGCACTATAAAGGGGAAGTTCCATTTGGATGGTGCCACCCTTTGGACTGCTAAAAGTTTGGTGAGAGACAATTCGCGCTTTTCAGTCTTCACGCTTTTCAGTCTGTTACAGCGTGACAAATGTGCTATCTCCATTACAAACGCTACTTTTACCAGAACGAGTGCTCCCGTCTCATAACTTGCTTCTGAGCATGCACGTTTTTTTCCCGTCATTAAAGCCTACACACAACCTTTTTTCACGACGCGAAAAACAACAAAAAAAATTAGAGCAGGTTCTAAATTTTTAATGCCCATTTTTCACGGCGAGAAAAATGCTCTGGAGCCTACACGATCGTTTTTAATGACCGTTTTAAAAAATTCATGAAAAACGGTCGTGTGTACGCGGCATAAGGGTCAGGTTAGTAGGACTGTGAAGGTACATTTTAATTTACTTCTGTACCTAAAATCCATACACCACATACACAAACATAATAGAATACATTACTGCCATTATAGAATTTTACAAACAGAAGTGTTGGAAGTACTTGTTTCCAGCACCAGGTAAGGACAAGGTTGCAAACAGTTATCAGGTTTCAGTATTTGTTATAGAATACAATTTAAACTACTTAGTAGACTTTTTAGATATGTTGTCACCAACATATTTACTGAACCATTAACAATGTATGCCATAGTAATGCAACAGTGACATGTGCTAGCATGCAGAGCTTTTCCCATTTCTGGGTCATCATGGTTAGTCAGTCGGCTGTGTCTCTTCAGTTATCATAGAGCAAACCAGCAACAAAGCTTTCCTAATTACACTTCTTGCAGTTGGAGAGGCTCTCTGACCTGAAAAGAGGTGAAGGTAAGGTGAATGTACCAAGGGTTAGGTCTGTGATCGAGCAGAAATTACTTTCTGTCCCGGTCTGAGCAGCTCTTTCATGGCACAGAGGAGGTCAATATGGATCAGAGGGCAGTAGGAGGCTTGTTACATCTTCATGCTGCACCTGCCTGTCTAGATAGAGAGGACATTGATGTCCCACTGTGACACTTCCGCAGATTTCACAAGTACAATGACTTTATTCCATTATATGAAAGACATGTTGTATACAATGTCCAACTGGTAATCATTGAAAAAAGATATGATTAAAGAACAGACATTCTGAGAAAATAAGGACTGGGAATTTGAGCCTCTTCTCATGCTGTGTTTGTGGAAAAGTGAACTAAGCAACTTATTTAAAGCATGCCTTCAAAAATAAATAAATAAATAAATAAATAAATACATAACAATATATAACTATATATATATATATATATATATATATATATATATATATATATATATATATATATATATATCAAAAATAAATAAATAACTATATTTATATATATATATATATATATATATATATATATATATATATATATATATATATATATATATATATAGTTATATATAGTTATATATTGTTATGTATTTATTTATTTTTGAAGGCATGCTTTAAATAAGTTGCTTAGTTCACTTTTGGGAAGTATATATATCAAAAATAAATAAATAAATAACTATATATATATATATATATATATATATATATATATATATATATATATATATATATGTTTATGTCATATTTATAGATATACATTTATAATACTATGATAATTTGGAGTATACATATAAATATACACGTTCAGCTTCTATCTGGGAGTTATATGTACATATTTTTAGCTAATAAACATCCACAATTCTAATTTTAAATTAGATCTAAACCCAATCCCTAAAATAAATGACACATAAGCATTATCTTTATGTAATTTCATTTTTTTCCCAATCTTCTACAATGTAATTAGGTTTTTGTTCATGCATTGCGGTTATAGTTTGACTGTATACCAGTTGTGATCTGAGTTGTCATTCTCTCAGACACAACCTTAGAGATGACTAAAAGGAGCTTCACCAACACACATTAGGGGGTTGGGGAGATTAACAACTTCAAAATCCGGCCATTTTCACCCCCTTCCTGCCCAGGCCAATTTTCAGCTTTCAGCACTGTCACGCTTTGAATGACAATTGCGCGGTCGTGCGACGTGGCTCCCAAACGGAATTGATGTCCTTTTTTTTCCAACAAATAGAGCTTTCTTTTGGTGGTATCTGATCATCTCTGCGTTTTTTATTTTTTGCGCTATAAACAAAAAAAGAGCAACAATTAAAAAAAAAACAATGGGCCAGATTCTCGTAGATCTGCCCTTTTTTAGCGTAGCGTATCCCCTTTATGCTACACTTCCGCACTATTTACGGGCAAGTGCTGTATTCTCAAAGCACTTGCTCCGTAATTTGTGGCGGTGTAGCGTTAAGGAGACGGTGTAAGGCCGCGTAATTCAAATAGGGAAGGAGGGGGGCGTGCTGTATTTAAATTAAGCGCGCCTCCGTGCCGAACGAACTGCGCATGCGCTGGCCCTAAATGTAGCCCACTGCGCATGCTCCATAGTACGCCGAAAATACATTGATTTAGACGGCAACGTAATTAACGTACAGCCCTATTCTCCACGAGTTACGTAAACGTCGTAAATGACAGAAAAACACAATGCTGTCCCATCTGTTCCATAAGTACCCTCTCCCAGCATGCCCAGCGAGGCCCAAACCTCCTGTTTGGTCACTTGGAAAGAACACCCAAACCTCAGCTTCCACTGCTTCCACCTATTGTCCTGGGGTGGATTAACACCCCAGGCACAACAGAATGAGCCCACAGCACAGCCAAGCTGAAACAGAGGCCCTGCTAAACAATTACAATTTAAATCAGAGTCACTTACACTCTGATTATCCCTTAAATTTTACTAGCACCAGTACTTGTAAGTACATGGGCGCTACACACTCCCCCCACTTGAATAGACACTGTCCCCAGTGTCTTAACAAGGGCATTCAAGCCTGAATGCCTGACCTGAATCTGCATAACAGTAAGAAAGAGATAGAAAAGATAGAAAACATTACTTTGTAAAAATATTCACAGTGATACATTATGACATTACACATTCCTAACTATCTATTCTGCCCCATTCTCCGACAGTGTTGATAGAAGGTCAACAACCTGCAAAAAAAATGGAAGAACATACACACAATATACTTTAGCAGACATTTAAATTCTCAACAGGTAGGACTGAAGCTGCACCTTCCAGCCCTTTAGAAGGTGAAACCTCCTTCCCCTCCTGAAGAGACACATTCAAAAGAAATAGGTGCTAACATTTTCTCAACTGCAAGGTCTTGGGAGAAAATATATACGAAAATATATACAAGTGTCTCTCTGCGCTGGTAGAAGTTGCAAAACACTGCCCCTAGTGGTCAGTGCGCTGGTACTACCAGCATAAGGCAGCCCACTGTTCACTCAGAACAATAGCAGCAAAAGGTAGATGTAGAAAATTATATCTTCTCCTCCTGTCGTTTCCTTGGTGCTGTGAAGAAGCCGGCAAGACCCTATCCTTACTAACTGATCAATCCCCCCGAAGTTCTGCACAAGCAACGAAGTGTGGATCCGGTGGGATGAAAATAAAACTGGAAAGGGGCAACAGTTCTTGTCAGTGACTTCTTTAAAAGCAGCAGCGAAGGTGATAATGCAGGCATGGGGCCTACTTGTAGAACCTTGGGTCTGGCAAAACGACAATGTCCCCTTGGGAATGGTAGTGGTGACAGAAAAGACCTGATCCACTTTTCCTGGACATTTGAGAACCACATTATCATTGAAGATGTACCGGCCAGGGCTCCAATCTTTCAGGCAACTTTCAAATCGCTGACCCACACAGATAACGGCATATTCTGTGTCGCGGTCAGTCTTGGGTACTCCCAAACACTCCCAAACGGCATCCTGTACCATACCTCCCTCATCTTTTCAATCACGGGCATAAGAGATGAAGGAACGTAAGAATATTTCCACCCATAGTCCATAGCCACCTTCTTCGTGAGGATGCGCTGTAGCCGGCCAAGTCTCGGCAGGTTACGGGGGTGTCCAAGGCCTGGTAGGACAATAGTGTCAGACGCTCTTTTGAGTACAGGCAATGCGGCAGGTATGGGATTGACGACTCTGATGTTCGGCATTCCAACTTCCCATGTCAGCTGTAGGACATCCACCCGTGGTTTGGCATCAGAAGCACTCTTCTTTCTGCTGCGCGATTTGAAAGACCGGCACTTTTTACCCCACTGCGATTCAGGGAACTCCCGCTCAAACCACTTGTCATCTCCTGCATCGGATGATGAGTCCAAATCTGAGGTGTCATACTCCTCAGCAGGCAGGCAGCTGCGTCCCCCAGTAGGGACATTGGTCAAGTCACTCATTTGGGCAGGCAGGCCTTGACCGCAGCCGCGGGAAGCCTGTGCGGGGCCCATTCTGGAAATGGCGTGCCACACGGAGACCACATTGGTGGCCGTAGCCTCCGGTACGGCATCTGTTTGCACACTGGCCACGCTGGTCACACATGCTCTCTCATCCACTTTGCTTACCTCCGGTGATCTGATTGGAGAAACAGCCAATGGCAGGGTAAGCGTAGATGAAACGGTCACAACCTCCGGATCAGCGACTACTGAAGATGGGGAAGGTTCCGGCCATGGGGCCTCCTCCTCCGCGGTCACAGTCCCAGCGATCCAGTCCACCGTGTACTTCGGGGGAGTTTCGGTCGGTGGCTTGCACCGAGCAAAGGGCAGGATCCGGACTGCCAGCTCCGAGCAGCGAGGACAGGACAGTCCGAGGGCCTCCACGCTTCTGCTGGAGAATAGCACAAACTTCCCCTGAGTCCGCATTCGGATTACGGTATCCGTCAGGGGCACTCCAGCAGCAGCAGGCATTGCATTGACTCCCGGGGCAGACATCGGGGGTCTCAGCTTGGTAAATAGCGTTGATGTCACCAACATGTTCACACAACCTTCTCTCATGGGCGGACAATTACTCTGTTCATTGGTGCCAAACGCAGCCTGCATCACACGCAGGGGTGGGTAGCTCCTCCCACTTGGAAACTTTTCTCTGCACGTGGCAGACGCACATGGCTTCACCACACGTGCGCCCAGTTTCAATTTGCGACGTTAACTCCTTCCTCACTAAGCACATTTTAACACACAACAAATCCTTTTTCACAATGAAATACATTTCTGAATTTGAATAAAGTGAGATAACAGCCTATCCCGGACGAGCCCCAGCATGTAGCGATACCCCTGAAGGATCTGCTGAGAATAAATGGGATGGCATGTTACCTCATGGCTCTGGTGAAATGTCTAGGGTGGGCGATGCATACAGCAGCAGTAAAAGAATGTCCGCAAAAGGAAAGTCTCAAAGAAGAAGAACCCAGACCAAAATGGCGTCTGTTCCATAAGTACCCTCTCCCAGCATGCCCAGCGAGGCCCAAACCTCCTGATTGGTCACTTGGAGAGAACACCCAAACCTCAGCTTCCACTGCTGCCACCAAAATGAGCCCACAGCACAGCCAAGCTGAAGCAGAGACCCTAACTGAACAATCATAATTTGAATCAGAGTCACTTACACTCTGATTATCCCTTGAATTTGGAAGTACATGGGCGCTACACATGATTGTTGAAAAAAAAAATTCTGCTATGCAGATCTGTTGGAGGGGGTGTTTTTTAACTATAGAATCCTTTAATATCTGTGATAAAAAAAAATCCCCCACATTTTTTCGTGTTGGTAGTGGCCTATGAGGCATTTTGTATGGATCGGAGTACTGGATTATGTGGGGAAAGATCTTCAGGCAAGCAGGGTTTCAGTTCTAATCTCTGTACATAGACTGCTTATAAAAGCTGACACCATTCATATGTTGATGCAAAAGCCTGTATGTCCCCTGCCATCTGCATAGGAAGTGCTTGCAAGGCACAGAGTAACCTTCAGCTGCAGAACTGTGGAAGGCAATGTCACAAGTGATCGGACCCACTATTTGTATTTCATTCTGACAGGCTGGAAATAGGCCTGTCAGCAGTCGGCGTTACCACCTGAACTGTGGCCTTTATCATGGTCAGAGTGTGCATTTTCTCATACGAAAGTGATTTCCATCAAGAAGAAAAGTGCTTAAATAGTCGAAGGTGACAAGAAGCAGGTGAGTTATTTTCTTTGCTGAGGCACAGCATTTGGGGAGTAGCTTTTATTTGTAGCTAGTCTTTTTTTTTGGGGGGGGGGGGGAATTTAAAATGGTTATAAACATCAGTTACAAAACACAAACAAACCATATCCCTCTATAGTGTGTCTCAATTAAGAGCATTAAGTGTCATTTCTGTCTGCTGCATTGTTCCTATTAGCATGAAACACTTCTGACAAGTTTTCCTGACACCAAGAGAAAAAGGGTGACAGGGGAGGGACCTCCAGCTTATTGACAGCCTCAGCTCTGTTCCTGTGCGCAGGGGGGTGTGTTTCTTCCCTCCAATCAACGCTCAAAACTCTCCTAACTGAGTTCTGCAGTGTGCATACCTCCCAACTTTTTGAGATGGGAATGAGGGACACCTATCAGCAAAAGTTTGCAGGCATAGGACACACCCCTTGCCATTCCCCCTTAAAGGAGAATTGTACAAAAAACAAGATTGGTTAAACCTACAAATTCTTTTTTTTTACCACTAGTATTCCTTTATTTGGCTCTTGGAATTTACAAAAGCAGCGATTTAGAAATCAGATGAAATGTTTAGCGTTGGAAAATATCCTTTCATAGATAAAAAGTGCATTTTAAATACATCTATATAGATCAGACTAAAATTAGGGACAAATGAGGAGGAACGAGGTACAGAGGGACATTGCTCCAAATCAGGGACAGTCCCTCAAAATAAGGGACAGTTGGGAGCTATGGCAGTGTGTAATTTGCGCTCTCTGACTCCCCCTTTTTTTAACTCACTTCTTCATAAATGCACTTTGAATGGATGTAGGGAGGAAACCTGCAGATAAACGGGTACAACTTATGTGGGAGTATTACCTGAGGCCAGTCACTTAAAGCGGTATTTCACCCTAAACATAAGATCTCCCATGCGATCCAGCATACTGGCGTCAGCGCCAGTATGCTGTTTTTTTTTTTTTTTAATAGCACACTTACTGTATTATTGTAGAATTCCTTTTCTGTCCCCCGTGGTGGACGGCGCCAGTATAGCGCGTCACATCTTCCTAAAATACCCGATATGGACTCGGGTAATCTCGGCGAAAATGCGGCGCCTGCGCACAGACCTAGGAGCTGACTGTGCAGGCGCTGTATTTCTCCGAGTCCTACGGAGAAATACGGCGCCTGCGCAGTCAGCTCCTAGGTCTGTGCGCAGGCGCCGCATTTTCGCCGAGATTACCCGAGTCCATATCGGGTATTTTAGGAAGATGTGACGCGCTATACTACAGCCGTCCACCGCGGGGGACAAAAAAGGAATTCCACAATAATACAGTAAGTGTGCTATTAAAAAAAAAAAAACCCAGCATACTGGCGCTGACGCCAGTATGCTGGATCGCATGGGAGATCTTATATTTAGGGTGAACCTCCGCTTTAACTGGGTATATGTAAAGGCTTACAACCACTTTAACTATATTGCTACACAGGAGAGGCAGGGACGACTGTGACAGTATAACTCAATAAACTATTAAATGTATTTCCTATAAACAAGCAGTGTAAGAACCTAAATTTGACCTGGTATTAAACTTTTCCAATCCCCCTACAGCAAAGTTCAGACTTGGAGAGGAAGAAGCAGTACAGTAATCTTATCATTTGTGCGGTAGTGCTCATGTGTTAAAAAGAAGCATGGAGATAGCAGGATAGAGCATAGCGACAGGGAGATGAGATCATCAGTGTGGTGCTTCTTCTGCCACGTACTCTACAGTCACAGGCTTGGGTAGGGTCAAGACTTGTATGCATAGGAATTCACTACCTAAAAACTACAACACACATGTGTCTATATATAAATATATACACAGTACCTTGAAAAAGTATTCATACCCCTTGAAATTTTCCAAAGACGTTTGATTTAGTAGTACTATTGTGATCATTAAGGTATTGATATAAGATCAATATAGTCCCCTTATCTCTAGAAGCCTTTCCGCAGAGGTTCTCAAATTGAGATATATGGAGTTAATGAACTGGAAAAAAATGTCGAATTTGGAGGTATTTGTAGAATTCAAACCTGTGAAGGTCATAATTCAGTTGTAGGTGCTCAAATGGGCAGAAAGATGGACCTTGCAATAGAAATTCCAGATTTACTAAACCCTATGAGATCCAGGGAATTCTTGGCCTGTATTTAAGGCTGGGGGTAATCGAGGGTCGCCCAAAAAAGAAGCAAAGCGTGGAGGACTTGAGAGCAATTCAAATTTCCTCTTGTAGAGCGACCAAAGGTAAAGGGACTGTCTCACTATACCATTAAAGCCCTGTACACACGATCAGACATGTCTGATGAAACTGGTCTGCAGACCAGTTTCATCGGACCAGTTTGATGGTGTGTACGGCCCATCAGACCGTTGTCCGTCGGACCAAAGTTTTAAAACATGTTTAACCTCTTCAGGTCCGCGCTATTGACAGAATACGTCAGCAGCGCGGACCTGAGACGCCGGGGTCACGTCTTTGGACGTGATTTACTTGTAATTCCCCGCGCGCGCCACAGGGTGGCGCGCGGCGGGGAAAAACAGTCCCGACGCCTCACCGAGGATCCGATGCGTGTACCCGGCGGCCACGATGTCCGTCAGGTACACGCGATCGTCGGTGAGAGAGCAGGGACGTGGAGCTCTGAGTGTAAACACAGAGCTTCACGTCCTGTCAGGGAGAGGTGACAGATGCTGTTTCTCTTGTACATAGGGAGACAGCATCGGTCACCTCCCCCAGTCACCCCCCTCCCCCCACACAGTTAGAACACACCCAGGCAATACATTTAACCCCTTCCTCACCCCCTAGTGTTAACCCCTTCAATGCCAGTCACATTTATACAGTAATTAGTGCATTTTTATAGCACTGGTCGCTGTATAAATGTGAATGGCGCCAAAAATGTGTCAAAAGTGTCCGATGTGTCCGTCGCAATATCGCAGTCTCAATAAAAATCACAGATCGCCGCCATTACTAGTAAAAAAAAAATAAAAAAAAAAAAATCATAATTATGTCCCCTATTTTGTAGGTGCTATTACTTTTGCGCAAAGCAGTCACTTATTGTGATTTTTTTTTTTTTTACAAAAATACGTAGAAGAATACGTATCAGCCTTAACTGAGAAAAAAAAATATAAAAAAAAAAAAAAATGGGATATTTATTATAGCAACAAGTAAAAAATATATATATTTAAATTGTCGCTCTTTTTTTCATTATAACGCAAAAAATAAAAACCGCACGGGCGATCAAATACCACCAAAAGAAAGCTCTATTTGTGGGGAAAAAAAGAACGCCGATTTTGTTTGGGTGCCACGTCGCACGACCGCGCAATTGTCAGTTAAAGCGACGCAGTGCTGAAATTTCGCCTGGGCACGAAGGGGGTTTATGTGCCCAGTAAGCAAGTGGTTAAAACCTGTCTGATGGACACCTGTCTGTCGGACAGATTCCATGGTTAGTACACAAAAGCATCAGACCAAAAACCCACGCATGCTCAGAATCAAGTCGACGCATGCTTGGAAGCATTGAACTTCATTTTTTCATCACGTCGTTGTGTTCTACGTCACCGCATTCTGGTCCGATCGGATTTTGGTCAGACAAGTTCAGAGTTGTCTTATGAAAATGGTCCATCGGACAAGTCTCATCAGACATGTCTGATCGTGTGTACAGGGCCTAAGGGGTGCAACATCTTTAGGGGAGTCAGAGCTTGACCAGAGGAGACCCGGAAAGTATTACGGGGCTATCGAGATCTTGTCAAACTGTAACCTTGGGATAGAGGATGAGGAGGTATGTCAATGTGCTAATTGTTTCAGGCATGAGGCCAGGAAGTATTTCCATATTTCAGGGCAGCCAAGGCTGTGGAGCAGGGGACATAAAGGGGTAAGGATCTAAAGAGTCGGTAGTTTATTGCGATAATTTTTTTTTATTATTACTTTTTTACAATTTTTATTTTTTTATTTTTACATTCTTTACAGTGCTTTTTTTTATTGATTTATTTTTTTAAAAATTTTTAGGAGCCCCATTGGGGGGCTTTGGTGAAATATTAATGGTCACGCCATGCGCACTGTTATGCTTGTATGCATTACGGAACAGCAAAAGTCCAGCATAGCATACTGGCTCATTATGAGATACTCACCTTAGATCGGAGCCCCCGCAGCGGTCTGGCCAGTGTAATCGCTCCCGGAGTTACTTAGCTGATACGGTAACGGCACACTAGCTGAAGCAAGGTCACGAACATGCTGATACAGGGGAAATCTCCTAAACCGTGCAGGTTTAGGAGATACCCAGGGTAGCTACAGGTAAGCCTTATTATAGGCTTTCCTGTAGTAAAAAGTGAATTGTAAGGCCTCGTACACACGATGGAATTTTTCCGCTGGAAATGGTCCGACGGACCATTTCAGCCGAAAAATCCACTCGTCTGTAGGGGAAAATGGACGGATTCGGACTGTTTTCTCCAGCGGAAAATTTCCAAAGCATGCTTTGAAACTTTTCCGCCGGACACATGTCCGTCGGATATGTCCGCTGGTCAGTACACTCACCAGCGGACATATCCACCCGCGCAAGCGTCGTATGGATGCGACGCATGCGTGGAAGTTGTTTACTTCCTGGTGCGGTGACGTGGCGGCGTCAACGTCACCGCCACGTCACCGCGCTGTCTGCCAGTGGGGATTTTGATCCGATGGTGTGTACACGCCATTGGACCAAAATAGCCCGGCGGACATATCCGAGGACCGTTTGCATCGGATATGTCCGTCCGTGTGTATGAGGCCTAAGGGTTTACAACCACTTTAAGCTTCAACTCCATCTGACACAGAGATTATACAAGGGTGTATGTGTGGGGTGAAGGTGGAAGGGGGTGTGTGGCACTGATTAAATGTTCACTTTTTCTAGAAGAACAAAATAAGCAGCAATACTTATTCCTTGTTCACCCAGCAACTGGTGCTCTCCTCTGCACTCCAGCATATGATAGGCCCTCACTATTCTCAGGTATAATGCAGGACTGCTTGTTGTGATAATGTCTGATAGCCTACAACTGCCAGGAGAGGTGGGCACTGAAAGGAAATATTTTCAGCTACTATAAATAAGTTATCTCCTGAATATTTGAAATAATAATACAAAAAATAATAATGATACTAATAATAACAATAGCAGTGATAATAATAATAATAATAATAATAATAATAATAATAATAATAATAACAAAACAATGATAATAATAATCACAATAATAATACATATTATTATTAATATTATTATTATGAATTAATTAATTATTATGATTAATTTTACTTTTAATTACCATTTTCAGAACAAATTATTTGAAAGAATCTATCCTGTCAAAATCTAGTCTAGTTTATAGTTTTATTTTATCAGACTTTTATCAACTTATTAATCAGGCAGATATGAAAATAACAAAAATTTTACATTAAAAAAAAACACATACACACAGAGCAGAGCTGCCAGTTTGATGATTACACGATCGAATATTTAGGTAATTACAATTCTGGTGCCGTGTCCCTAAATACTGCGTTGCCTTTAAACGCCATCATTTAAGAATGTCATTAGGAGCAAACTAATTAAAATGCAGCAGGGACGAGCACGCAAAGGTTGCTGACCTGCAGCACTCAGCAGACCGTACTTGACATTCTTCCATATCAGACCGTTGGACAGGATACGGACCTCAGCGGCTGGCCTTGATGATACGTGCCCAAATGACTAATATATTGATCGGTGGAAAATCCATGCAGCAAAATAATTTTTCTAGCTGGGGTTAATGAACGTGTCAGATTGTGAAAATGAGGAGTTTGAAAGCAAATTGCTGCAATCTATACTTAGAAAATGTGACTTCTACAGAGAGGCCGCTGGTTGTTTTTCTAGCTCCTGTTTGTTTGTTGATTACAAATGTGTCCTGTTCAAAAACGGTTTCGCAGATATGTTGGAGAACTAGCAATAGCATCAGGGAAAAAAGACTATCGCTCTTCCTAATGAACAAAGGGGCAGGATTTGGCACACTGATTTGAGAGGGGTTTATGGAATTTGAAAGGTTGCACAGGAAACTATCTTTTATAAAATAAAAAAACATAAAAAAATTAAAGGAATATGCATAGACAATCTGTGATATGCCATTTTAAAGTATTGAAAAGCACCATACAGCATAGGACGGCCTTTCTTAACCAAGGGTTCCCCTAAAGTTTGCTAATGCCTCGTACACGCGGCCGGACTTTCCGAGAAAAAAAGTCAGACAGGCTTTTTCTCTCTGAAAGTCCGGCCATGTGTAGCCTCTATCGGACTTTTTTTGTTGGACATTCGACAGACCTTAGATAGAGAACCTGTTCTCTATCTTTCTGTCGGACTTCCGACGGACTCACAACAGACTTTTGCATGGTCAAAAGTCTGACCATGTGTACAAGGCATTAGGGTTCCCTGAGCCCAGTGGTCAGTGGTTAGTCATCAGAATGAGCAAATGCTGCCTCTTAGATGACTAACCACTGACACCAATGATTCATTTTAACTAACTTCTTCCCATAGACCACAAATGTTAAGAGCATTCTTGCCAGTTGCCATCACACTAATATATTGTCAGTTGTAGATAATAGTTATTACAGTGAGGGAAAAAAGTACTTGTTCCCCTGCTGATTTTGTACGTTTGCCCACTGACAAAGAAATGATCAGTCTATAATTTTAATGATAGTTTTTTTTTAACAGTGAGAGACAGAATAACAACAAAAATACCCAGAAAAACACATTTAAAAAAAATTATAAATTGATTCGAATTTTAACCACTTGACCCTTGGGCACTTAAACACCCTTCCTAACCAGACCAATTTTCAGCTTTCGGTGCTCTCACAATTTGAATGACAATTACTCAGTCATACAACATTCTACCCATTTGAAAATTGTGTCCTTTTTCACACAAATAGAGCTTTCTTTTGGTGGTATTTGATCACCTCTGGGTTTTTTATTTTTTGCGCTATAAAAGAAAAACGACTGAAAATTCTGTAAAAAAAAAAAAAAATCTTGTTTCTGTCATATTAGCAGGTTATTTCTCACACACAGCATATGCATACCACAAATTACACCCCAAAACACATTCTGCTATTCCTCCCGAGTATTGCGATACCCCATGTGTGGGACTTTTACACAGCGTGGCCACATACAGAGGCCCAACATGCAGGGAACGCCATCAGGCGTTCTGGAACACCCAGACCAAATTCTGACATTTCTCTCCTACATGGAAAAATCATCATTTATTTGCTAGAAAATTACATAGAACCCCAAAACATTATATATGCTTTTTAGCAAAGACCCTAGAGAATACAATGGCGGCCGTTACAACTTTTTATCTCGCACAGTATTTTCGTAGAAATTTTTTGAACGCGTGTTTTTTTTTTAAAACTGATTTGAAAAAAAAAAAAAAAAAAACAGTAAAGTTAGCCCAATTTTTTTTCATAATGTGAAAGATGAAGTTACGCTGAGTAAATAGATACCCAACATGTCACACTTCAAAATTGCGCACACTCGTGGAATGGCGCCAAACTTCGCTACCTAAAAATCCCCATAGGCGATAGTATTTGGGTATTGCAGAGTATTTGGGTATTGCAGAGTATTTGGGTATTTCAGGGTATCGCACAGGGTATTGCGGTATTGGGGTACTGAGGTATTGGGGTATTGGGGTACTGGGGTATTGGAGTACTGCAGATTATTGGGGTACTGGAGTACTGCAGAGTATTGGGGTACTGGGGTATTGCAGAGTATTGGGGTACTGGGGTATTGCAGAGTATTGGGGTACTGGGTACTGCAGAGTATTGGGGTACTGCAGAGTATTGGGGTACTGCAGAGTATTGGGGTACTGCAGAGTATTGGGGTACTGGGGTATTGTGGGGTACTGGGGTAATGCAGGGTACTGGGGTAATGCAGGGTACTGGGGTATTGTGGGGTACTGGGGTAATGCAGGGTACTGGGGTAATGCAGGGTTCCTTGGGGATTGCAGAGTACTGGGGGATTGCAGAGCTGGGATGTTTTGAGGGATGGCTGGATCTGTGACTGCATTTGTCACAGATCCAGCCACAGCTCAGCTGCTGACACCCTGCTCCCCCCCCCTCTCCACGCACACTGTACCGAACGGTACAGAGAGCAGAGGGAGGAGGGGACACGCAATCGCGAAAGTGAAGGACGACGTCCCAGGGACGTCGTGTCAAAACTACTCGACCGCGCTGTAGCAGTATTTTCGCTATAGCGCGGTCGGCAAATGGTTAATGAGTGAAATAAGAATTTGATTCCCTATCAGTCAGCAAGATTTCTGGTTTATAGGTGTCTTCTATTCAGGTAAGAAGCTGAGATTAGGAGCACTTTCTTAAAGGGAGTGCTCCTAATCTCAGCTTTTTACCTGTATAAAAGACACCTGTCCACAAAAGCAATCAATCAGATTCTAACCTCTCCACAATGACCAAGACCAAAGAGCTGTCAAAGGATGTCAGGGATAAGATTGTAGACCTACACAAGGCTGGAAAGGGCTACAAGACCATCGCCAAGCAGCTTGGTGAGATTATTCACAAATGGAAGAAACTGTCAATCTCCTTCGGTCTGGGGCTCAATGCAAGATCTCACTTTGTGGAGTTTCAATGATCAGAACAGTGAGGAATCAGCCCAGAACTACACAGGAGACTCTTGTCAATGGTCTCAAGGCACCTGGGACCATAGTCACCAAGAAAACAAATGGTAACATTGCGCCGTGAAGGACTGAAATCCTGCAGCACCCGCACGTCCCCAATGTTCAAGAAAGCACAAGTACAGGACCGTCAGAAGGTTGCTAATGAACATCTGAATGATTCAGAGTAGAACTGGTTGAAAGTGTCAGATGAGACCAAAATCAAGCTATTTGGCATCAACTTTATTCACTGTGTTTGGAGGAGGAGGAATTCTGTCTATGACCCCAAGAACACAAACCTCACTGTCAAACATGGAGATGGAAACACTATACTTTTGGGGTGTTTTTCTGCTAAGGGGACAGGACAACTTCACCACAATAAAGGGACGATGGACAGGGCAATGTACCTTCATATATTGGGTGAGAATAAATCAGGGCATATTTGGGTAGAGCAAGGGAGGATTTTTGTCAGATTTTTTTCTCCATCTGTTTCCCATTGAGATTTACGTTCACTTCCTGTACTGTAGCCAAACAGGAAGTGAGGGGAAATCCCTGCAAATTAAGGGAATTCCTTGGGGAATCCCAGGTCACCAGACTTATGCCGCGTACACACGGTCGTTTTTTGCGATGAAAAAAAACGATGTTTTTTAAAACGTCATTTAAATTGATCGTGTGTGGGCAAAACGTCGTTTTTTGTCTTCAAAAAAACGACCAAAAAAAAATTCCAACATGCTTGAATTTTTTGTGTCGTTTTTCAAAACGTCATTTTTTGTTTCACAAAAAGTCACCGTGTGTAGCAAAAACGTCTTTCAAAACGACGTTTTTCAACCCGCGCATGCCCAGAAGCTAGTTATGAAGCGAGCTTCAATGGAAAAGAGTGGTGAACGTAACCTCGCTTTTTGTGAAAAAACGATGGTGTGTATGCAAAATTGTCTTTGAAAAGTGACGTTTCAAAAACGTCGTTTTTTACTTCACAGAAAACGTCGTTTTTTTTCATCGCAAAAAACGACCATGTGTACACGGCATTAGTGTCCCCATTGGAAGTTTTGTCCTCTATTACTTTTCAATGTCAATGATAATGGTAAACAGGACAAATAGAGTGGATGAATCCCCTTAACGGGAGCACAGACGTCACAAAAAACTTAAAAAAATAAAAATGTAGTTATGTCATAAGAATGACTGGTGCATTGGCTGCAAAGGGGCAACTGGAGATTAGCAGCAATGGATGAAAAAAGTGGGAAAGCATAACTTATTTAAAATGGCAGGAACCCCGGGCATTATTTTAAAGAAAGCTGCAGATGTAAAATACTGAAAACGAACCTTTGAAACTACAATAACATGTTAAAGTTTACATGAGAGTTTAAAGATTGGGTTACATATTGCAAACTATACTGACACACAAAGGATCTCAGAATGTTTCTGTTCAAGAAAATGGTTTCAAGATCAGATTTTGTGGCTGTAAGTCTCCCAGAGTCTTGCAGAGTCTAAAATATCTCTAAAATATCTCTGTCAACAACAACGGACTGGCACTGTGCTTTGGAGGAGGGTACACTACTCTATATTTTGTAGCCTTGTGCCGGCATCCAGGGATTTTGGAAAGCAGTGTGTGCTACAACAGTGGAGACCTTCTAAAATCTCTTCCCATCTTTATCATAAATCAGTAGCGATGCACATGAGTGGCTCGGGAGAGTAGCTCATATCCCAAACTGCATTTAGTTGCATTTGGATTTGCCCTTTACCTACACATGCTGTGTTAGAAGTTGTCCTCCTGTCCCATCTCAGAAAATTGCTTATGCATTTTAGCAATTAATCGGTACATTACATGTAAGTGGCAACTTGTAACAAATATAAAATAGGTGTTAACTCAGTTTAGCTGCAAAACCCGAAATACACTGAAGGCGCCTAAGAGAAAAAAATAAATAAATGCACATTACCTGTAATAAAAAGTGAAGCCGTTACAATCCTTTAAACCTTCCCTACACGATCCAAAGCCAAGAAGACGATTTTGGGCTCAATTTAAGCATTCATTCTCCAGGCCAGAGAGGTGACACCAGATTTCCTGTAAACATTGTATTACTATCTATCTGTGTCCCTACAAGTCCTGGGTGCTCACTGATCCCAAGAGGAATAATAATTAAAAATGATTATAAAACATGTCAGGGGGTTTTAAACCTTCCCAACTCTTTCAAAATCTAGAAGACAAGTTTGGACTAGTGGTAGTTTTTATTATTGTTTGTGTCCCTCCTTAGGATAGTCCAGGGTGCTCACTGACCCCCAAGACCAAAAAAAAAAAAAAAAAAAAGTAACAGGGGTTTAAACCTTCCCTATTCTATCCAAAGCCAAAAGAAAAGTTTGGGCTAGTGGTAGACTTTAACCTCCCTGGCGGTATGATTCTTTCAGATTTTAGGTGCTGAAAGCGGTACCATTATTTTGTATGGAAATTTGGCATTTTAGATTGCAGGCTTGCAATTCTTAGGAATAACTCACCTAAATCTGTCCAAACCAGAGTCTCTAGTAGACTATGACAAAGTTTGAAACACAAAATCATAAATTATAATATAATAAATAATAACAAATAATAATTTAATAATAACAATACTTTTTATTCAATACATTTCAACAAATAATATATTCATAAACTCTGATTTTTTGGGGGGTCAAAAAAGTGTGCAAAATCATTATTTAGTAAATGTCTCGGGTATGAAAATCTTTGAAGCAAGGAATGGCGCAAAGTCCAACGTCGCAGTCGAGACAACAGAAGCGCGTTTCTTTGCGTATTTTGTTTCCGCTGTTGTCGCGCTTGGAGAAGCAAACCACACACATCCGTGTGGGTGCTGTTTTTTTGCAGTGGGTGGTACATAGTCCATAAAATGACGACCAGTCAGGCGCTCAGGATTTACAACACCAGAAGCCCGTCGTCCAGAACGGTTTACCGCCGTTGGCGTCTGGTGTTTTAGAAAAATTTGTTCTGCCACCTTCCACATAAAATCTGCATGGACCATAGACCTGGCATTTGTTTTTTTTCAGCAGGATGAATGAATTCCACAGACATTGCTCCAAAAGATGTCTGAAAATTTTTTTATAATTTTTTTTTGCTGCTTTCGCATAGCTGGATAAAATGTCATGGCCTGGTCCGCCCTGTCCACACCTCCCATCGTGTGGTTGTAGTCCAATACAACTTGGGGGCTTTCTTACATCTTTTCCACCTCTGGTATTCACCATGACGGTCGAGGTGTTGTGCACTGTGCTCATCAGGGAAATGTCCTTTTTGTCCCGCCACTTTAGTGCCAACATTTTCCCTTTTTGCCATGCAGCAACTTCTCCTTTCTCTAGCTTTTTATTGTAAAATCCTGCCGGCATGTCCCGCCGGTTAGGCCTCACGGTTCCATAAGCGTCCGTCTTGTTCATAAGCAGGAACTCGTACAGTTCTGGGGAAGTGTAGAAATTGTCTGTAGTGAGACAGTAGCCCTGGTTGAGCAAGGGCTCTATCAATGACAGAACTGATGTGCTTGCCATCCCAAAAAAACTGAATCTCAGGGAGAGTTTGGTCCCTTTGCCAGTGTAAAGTACTGTGTTCCAAATATACCCAGAGCTGGATTCACACAGCATAAAGGATTTGATCCCAAAGCGAGCGCGCTTAGACGCAATAAATTGTATCCAACTGAGCCTACCTTTATAGGCCATCAGACTTTCGTCTATGGTAATGTCCCGCTCAGGAACATAGGTCTGCTGGAAGTTCTGCAGTATCATTTGGTAAATATCCCATTTTTTTTTTAGCTTTGGAGCTGGATGAGATTGTTCGTCAAATTCCTTGTTATTTGCGAAGTGCAAATACTTCATAATTAAAGAAAATCTATATTCGGACATTACCGATCCAAAAAAAGGTGTGGCCAATAATTTATTTGTGGTTCAGTACCACTTTTGGAGTGGTTTCCCCACCACTCCCTGTAAAATTAGGAGGCCAAGGAATTTCCAAATATCATCACTGGTCACAGGCTCCCATTTTCTGCGCCGAGAAAATATCTGACGGGTAGCAGCTTGCTGATCTTGATATCTGTTTGTCTCCAACACTATTTTGTCGATCACCTCATCCGTCAAAAAAAGCCGGAGGTATTCCAACGGATTGTCACCCTCTATGTCCACTTTTATCCCAGGTCATCCTGTGAAGGGAAACCTTGGGGGCGCTACATGCTCTGTAGCGCAATCAATTGCGCACCAAGTCCGCACATCGCTGGGCACAGGTGCAGGATCGTCACTCGCATCACTTTCTTCATCCGATGACGAGCTTTCCCACGCGTCGCTGTCACTCAGCTCCTCCGCAAGGGATTCTGCATCGCTGTCGCTGTTTGGCAGCATGTCGCATAGCGATTTGGAAGTAGAGGCACGCTTTGCCATGATTGCAGTACCAGTGTCTGTATACTGAGCAGCAATCTGCAGACAGGTCACTTGAGAAAACACTGGGGGGGGGCAATCAAAGGTCACTGTATTTTTTTTTAATTTTTATCCAATTGTATCAGTGTGTTTTTACTGTGTTTCACTATGTTTCTACTTATACATTTAAATTTGGCGCCGTTCCCCCCCTCCCCCGTTCCGCCCCCCTGCGTCGCGACGCTCGCAGGGAAGGGAATCGGAGGTACACACAGCATCAGGCGGAACATCCGGCCGCCGTGTACTGCGGGGATTCGTCGCTGGAGCGCAGAGAAAAGGTAAGAAAACTCTTTTCTGTATCCAGCGAGGCAAGCCCGAGTGTGGCTCGGGGTTACCGATCGTAGCTTGAAAATCTCACCCCGAGCCACACTCGGGAATACCGCCAGGGAGGTTAATTGTCAATGCTAGAGAGATGACACTAGACATGTGCACACTGAAATATTTTGTTCCGGAATTTCATTTTCGTCCGAAAAATACATTTATTTAGTTACTCCTGAAATTAGTTTTTTATTTTGTTTCGTTAAAAAATGCATTATTCCAAAAATCCGAATTAATTAAGGTCGAATCTGTCATTGAAGACTTATGTTCTAAGCAGCTAAACTGTACGATGCCGCAATCGTACATTTCCGGTCGAATGCTCCACTCACAAGCTATAGTAGATGTTGTATGACTAGTAATAATTATATTAACCACTTCAGCCCCGGACCATATTGCTGCCCAACGACCAGAGCACTTTTTGCGATTCGGCACTGCGTCGCTTTAACTGACAATTGCGCGGTCGTGCGACGTGGCTCCCAAACAAAATTGGCGTCCTTTTTTTTCCCACAAATAGAGCTTTCTTTTGGTGGTATTTGATCATCTCTGCGGTTTTTATTTTTTGCGCTATAAACAAAAATAGAGCGACTATTTTGAAAAAAATGCAATATTTTTTACTTTTTTCTGTAATAAATATCCCCCAAAAATATATAAAAAAACGTGTTTTTCCTCAGTTTAGGCCGATACGTATTCTTCTACATATTTTTCATTAAAAAAATCGCAATTAGCGTTTATTGATTGGTTTGCGCAAAAGTTATAGCATTTACAAAATAGGGGGTAGTTTTATGGCATATTTATTATTATTCTTTTTTTTACTAGTAATGGCGGCGATCAGCGTTTTTTTTCAGTACTGCGACCTTATGGCGGACACTTTAGACACTTTTGACACATTTTTGGGACCATTGGCATTTTTTTAGCGATCAATGCTAAAAAAATGCATTGGATTACTATAAAAATGCCATTGGCAATGAAGGGGTTAACACTAGGGGTCGGGGAAGGGGTTAAGTGTGTTCCTATTTGTGTTCTAACTGTATGGGGGGGTGCCCTCACTAGGGGAAATCACTGATATTCTGTTCATACATTGTATGAACAGAAAATCAGCGTTTCCCCCGCTGACAGGAACGAAAGCTGTGTGTTTACACACACAGCCCCAGTTCCCCGCTCTGTACCGAGCGATTGCGTGTGCCCGGCGGCGATCATGCCCGCCGGGGACACGCACGGGACTCGGGGGCGAGCGGGGGGCGCGCGCGCAGGCCGCCGGCGGCGCGCACGCGCCCCCTAGTGGCCGTCGAAAAGTGGCGACGTAGAGCTACGGGCTCTCGCGCAGGAGTGCCGACCTGCCGCCGTATAACTGCGGCGGCTGGTCGGCAAGCGGTTAATTAGTTATTATTACTAGTCAACCAACATTAAAAAAATTCTATTGCCTATGGGCGGAGCATTTGACCATAAATGTTCGTTTGTGGCGATCGTATGTTTTTAGCTGCTTTGTCGAATCTTCGTGTCTCTATAATGTCGAATCTTTTCTCTCGATGTCGAATAATCTTGGACTAATAGAGTTAGGTTAGGCACATTCGACCACAGGTTTGATAGACACAGATCGCTATTGTCACCGCCATGTTGAATCTTCTGTCTATATTGAACTGTTGTCGCAACAAATTTAAAATAAAGCACTCTTTATAACGGATATTTCGGATTTCGGATTCTGCACGTTCGCTATTGTTTGTTGAAACCAGGGCTTTTCTTTTCAGAAAATAGGTGCAGGAACTCAACTGTGCCCCCCCTAAAACCCCCTCACACACACACCCTCCAAACCTTATTACATAGTAAGTTGGTAGGTTATTAGTGTGGTCAAATTTCACTAACAGTGGGAGGATCTTAAGGGGCATTACATACAGATTGCAGTGTGTGGGTGTGGGGGGTACACACAGAGTGCAGGGTTCAGAGGTGAGCCAGGGCCATCTTTATGGCAGGGCAAAAGGGGAAGTTGCCCTGGGCCATCATATGTCGGACAAGTGATAGTGGTGGGCAGGGAGCAGAGGGCCTGAGCCAGAGGTATTGGAACTGAGTTCCACCAAGTTCAAGCTGAAAAAAAGCCCTGGTTACAACGAACGCGAAAATCCCTGAAATTCGGTCGAAAATGCATTCAGATGAAAACGAATGCACATGTCTAGATGACAACGGATTTCATGTCAATTCTTTAATGGCGGTCTGTTTCCCTAATTAGAAGAGTCAACCTGACCCCAAGACCATTAATTAAAAAAAAGTGACAGGGATTTAAACCTTCCCTACTCTATCCAATGCCAGTAAGATATAGACTTTCACTCTCCAGGTCGGAGACACTAGAAACATCAAGCTTACCAAAAAATAAAATTGCCTGCTTCCTGCACATGCAGTCTGTAGCAGGGGCATGTGAATCACTAGACTAACTTAACAGAATTGCAAATCTTTGTTAAAGCTTGGGGACACCCTGGAAATCTGGAACAGTTAGCATCTAGATAAATATTTTATCCTTGCTCCTCTTTCACTAAAGCCGTCCTTGGGCTAAGCATCCTCATTTCCAGTAACAAAGGTCTAATTTATCACCGGGCCACCGGTAAGGATTTAATAAGCTGTTTTCCAAGCCAGACAGCTAGTCACTCCATTCCGACAGACTTCGTTATAATGTCTTCTGCGCAGAGTGAAGTATGGGCTGTAACAGCATTACGCTAGCTGTGATAACCATTATAAAAGCACACTTTCTGTTCCATATAAAAATATCTGCCGATTTCTTCTATTTACTGTAATGGTCTCTCAGCTTGTTTTTACATGACATATCTCTGTCACATTTCAAGTTGCAGAATAATGGCGGGATACAAGGGAACGGGTCATTCTTGTCAGTCTGCCTGTCATTATTCCAAATGGCTTCTTCTGCACAGGTTGTTTTCATTTGGGGAAATAATTTGATTTCTCTATGTCTACCCACATTCCACTCGCAGGCGGTGAGAGAACGCAGCAAACAATGTCTCCTCCACTTAATATGCAAGGAGAATGCTTAATAGAATCATTTGCAGGATAATTAAAAGACCGCTGATATATCTTATGAGCGCATGGAAGGGATGTATGAAATAAATGAGTGCAATTGCTTATTTTTGTAGATTAAATATCGAGTCAGAGAGGTCAGACCTAGTGGTTAGCAGTAAAAACAATTAATGGTATTTTCCAGCTCTATATGCACTTGTTTCTCCAATGCATATTTCATCCTGATTTATGGTAAACATTTGTGCAGCAAAGCCTAATGGGAAATATAATACACTATCAGAATGCTGCTGTTAACTCCTGTGCCTTATGCTGCTTAGAGATGGAGAGCCAACAACACAAAGGAAAAATCTAAAAATAGGGGCAATTCAACGGCTAATAAATGAAAATACAGGTTCATTAATGCAAAGGAGACCCTAGGAAGATTCATAGTGTAACTAAATGTACTTATATGTATGTGGAAGTAGGAGATGGCTGCTATTTAAAGCCCAACTCCAGGTTAAAAGATTTGCCAAGCATGACATAAAATAAGAAAATGAGCTTTGCAATACACCCCTCCCGCCTGATACTACCCACAAAGAAGCTTAGCTCCATTCTGCTGCTGCTGTTGGTCTCCTGAGTTAAATGACACAGAGTGTCATTCAACCAACTTTCAAAGAGCCCAGTGAGTCATGACAACCCCCCCCCCCCCCCCCAGGGATGCACTGTCATGGTACCCTACACTCACAGTACAGTGATGATTGTTGACTTCATCACATTAGGGTTGTTCTCTGCATCATTCAGTACTCCCTACCCATGGAGGAAGAAGAAGGAGAGGACTCCACTTGTCAGGTGACCAAAGAGAAGAAACCTGAAAAGAGAGTACATATTCTAAAACATAACATTTAAATACTTATTTATGTATTAATAGCCTTTACAATATACATCAGTCTCTTGCATTGCAGAACATATAACCCAATGTTCTCATTACTTTCACACTATTACAAACACACGATAGCCAACTTAAAATAGATCTAAAGTCAATCACTAAAATCGCATATAATCTTTTAACATTGTAGTCTATTTTCAGCAATCATGTTCAAAATATTTCAATATGCAACTTTTATTAAATCAAAAACTATCAATCCTAACATACAAAAAATATTTGAATTTAAAGACCGAAGTGCTACACCAAAGTATTAGAGTCCAAAGTAAGGTTTTATTCCAAACATGTAATAGATGGACCAGCCAAAGTGTTTTGGGGGCACACATCGCCCCCTTCATCAAATCTTAATGAAACATAAAATCAGCTAGTAAGGTCCTGGATTCTCATTTGTAATTTTGATATTTGAAAGAACTTAATAATAATCAACAGCTGGCTTGTTAGGCCAATGGGGTGTCCATCTCCCAATTGACGTGCTTTGTTGCTCTGTCGCAAGCACTTTCAATTAAGACTGTTACAAATTAGTAGAATGGGGGAATAGGTTGAGGATTTTTTTTTTTTTTTAAATAACATAAATGATCGATGAATTCTCTTTTTTAATTCTTTATGGAAAAAGTTATAAACAGACTATAACGTGACAAAGGTTAAACTGGTTTTATACAAAGAAAAATAAATATTAAGAAATAGAGTGATATAAAAGTAGTGCATTATGTTTATATATGTAAAATAAAGTGTTTGTGTGTAAAAGAAGATGAATGGGTGTGTAAAATGAATAAAAAAATGTAAACAAAGATTATCTAATTAAGAAAAAAAAGACTGTGAGGCTATGCCAACACTCATTGCACAAGCTTAGTTCACTGTTGTCACCATTAAGAAGCCCACTCAAAGGAATGACATGCAACTGCATCTGGGGTACATGTATGGCTGAAAGAGACTGGAAGACATGAGCAGCACTGAGGTGCAAAAACAGATGAAAAAAGGTAAAACCAGCATTTTTCAAACAGAAGAAAACATGGCAATTGTTTATTGAACAATTCAATTAGGGATCAGAATTATTGTAATCTACTGTACTATAGTGCAAGGCCGGATTAAGGGCAAATTATGCCCTAAGCACAGCCCAACAATAGTGCCCCCTTTGGCCCCTCCATTGCCAAACTGACAAGACATTAAAACTCAATAAGTGGTAAAAGTGACATAAACGTTTGAAAATATATGAACCTTCCTTGTCAGCCCCAAGCCAGACTCACAATTAGATCAATTTTTTGTTGTATTTATTGGGTATAGATCACAATCAAGCAACTGCCCAAAGTCCTTTATTAAGAAATTATGAGGGAAATCACTTCTTTGATAAATGATAATTAAAAAGAATATATATTTCCATACAGAAAGACAAATATTGACAGGCCCCATAGAAGCTTTTAAAACTGTAATGCACCTGGGCATCCGGGAAATAAATAACTTGCAGCATGGGAGGAAACAATGGTGGCCGCAGCAGTTGGATCTGGGCAAGTATACATCCGTGAAATGGGAGTGTGGAATCAGTTAGCTTAGGACAAAGGGGCAAACAAGATACCAGTAATTGCACTTTGTTTTAAAGTGCAGTTAACATTTAGGAGCATAACTATAAGAACAGTTCTTTGATGCACAAATTTCCTTGGTGCCCTAAGTACCAGTTAATGTTGCTTACCTCCTTGGTGCCAGGTCCCACTGGCCCTTTCATGGGTTCTGAAAGATTTGAAGCAAATATGAGGTTTCTGGTCATGTGACCATTCTGATTGGTGGTTGCAAAGGTCATGTGATCAGAAGCCCCTCCCACTGGATTTCAATCGTAAAAGGTGACCTGGAACTGACGGTGATAGCTTGGACACAGAAGTCGGCTGATACACATATGTGTACAGCCAATGTTAAGGCCTATCTTGCTGACGCATATATGCTTTACACCAGCGGGATGAGGTTAATGATTCATCTCTGACCTAGTACCCTTTTTTGAAAAATAGGAGGAAACAGAATAGAATCTTAATGAAAAAGCTACAAAAGCACATAGAGAAAATATGCAAACCCCATGCAGACTGGATTCTGATCAGAATTGAGCCACCGTGAACTGTGAGAACGTTGTTGTCATCACTGAACTGTCCTACCAAACACAAATAAAGCAGCAATGAAGACCTTTAAAAAATTCCCAGTGATCCAGGCACATGAAAGGTTACTGTAGCCTGCTCTTGGAGAAATGTATTTTGCTTGAGGTCATTAAATCTGTAGCATGTTTCAGACTTCACACAGAACAGATGCCCTTTTCTTTTCCCCATAATGACGTAGACAAACAATGTCTGCTTCTTTATGGTCTAAAATCTGTTTGCTTATTACAGAAAAAAACGACAGCATTCTAATCCATTGACCTATTCCAGCAAATTACGAGCATAGCACCAAATGCTGGGGCCTTGTACACTCTGAATAAAAATACAGTAGCTGCACATATTTCATACACATTAGCATAGTATTTATACGTAATTGCACCTCTCTTCCATTAGGATTTAATTATACTGTAGGCAAAAGTTGGATAAATTGCATATTTAGGATTACATCCCTGTTCTGATGCTGCAAAAAGCAATGAATGCATCGCCACAATAAATGGATTGTCTATTGCTAAGACTAATTAAAAATATTATTTAAAAAGAGGGTGTCTAATGCTGCTAATTCATGTATTCATTTGCCCCTTTTCTGATGGAAAAACTGAAGGATAAATGTGTAATTTAAAAATGATTTTTTTTCCTCCCTTGGTTTGTTGTGATTGTGCAGCTGCACGTTTAGTGTGGTAGAATTGAGGTCTGGCAATCAGAATTTGTATAACCCAAACCTCTCTAACTCATTTTCTAGAGCTATGTAATAAAGAGTGTGAGTGATGGCACAGTAGGGTTGGTTGTGGTGAAATAGCCATGCTTCCTTTATAGAACACGATTAGGGGTTAAGGACAACATTTTATGGGGTACAATAACAAAATAAATAATACAACCACATAATATGTTGCAAAGCAAGTATGGTCTGGAATACAAGTGATTATCCATGTTGCCTAGTTGCTCTCCCTATACAAGTCAATAGGAATGCAAAATAAGCTCAAAGCAGGATGATTTTGAAGTTTGAACTGAATCAGCGAACTGTGAATAATGTTGCCACCCTTATTTTTTGAAAAATGCCAGCTTCATAATCAGTTTTCCATTAATAATAATGGCAACAAGTCTTATTTTTACCTATCAGGGTTGGCTAAATACAGGCCATGTGGTACTCCCAACTGTAAATAATGTCAGAAATATCTCAAACTGATCTCAAGCGCAAACATGTAGTACAATTGAGTCGGTAGGAACAATGGCAAGGCCACCCCACGATGCAATAACAAGCAGTAGAAAAACACAATAACAGGGCTATACTGCCAGTAATCATGGTCGTGCTAAGCCTTGACAAACTGGTTAAATAAAGTCAGAATTTAAACAACATAAGCAATGATGATGGGTCGGTCCCTAATGTTGATCTTCTGCCGACTAACGTTGGTGCACTTATTTTGTACTTAAACCTGCATTCTGTTAAGTGGCTGATGTGTAATGTAGACTGTGGTACGAGAAACAACCTTGGCCGGAGGTGGTAATTATGCCATTTGGCTGCAGTTCATAGTTGGCAATGGTGCAGCAAAGATATTGAAGACAATAATTTATAGAATTGTGTATAATATATAGAATGGTGTGGAAAGAGTACCGCTGGTGCCCTATTCTCAGTAACTTGCATAATGCGGACAGTACAACTTGAATAATACTGGGAAGCCTCCGGCGCTTCAGACGGATTGAGACCAGGACCTGTGCTGGTGAGGACATCACCACACAGTGGTACATGTTTGAGTTACATTTCCCTTAAGAGTGCATTACTTTTATCCTAATTAAGGTATTTTAACTGCTCGACTTAGCTGACACTTGTTTCTCCCTCCTTGTGCCTTTTTTTTTTTGTTTATTGCTCTCAGGACTGAGCTGCCGCAATAGTGAGCATTCTTTACATGGACTAATTTATCTCTGGACATTCACCATCCAGTGGACTTTAACCCCATCTTAGTCCCCCTGATTTGCACCAATGTTTTTGTTTTTGGTAATAGAGTGTATGTAAATGTAATTCACATTACTGTACTGTGGCATGCAAAGATTGGCTACTATATCAGCAGTGGAAGACACATTGCTTTAAATTCAAACAGCTATTTAGGTAGAAAAAAAAGTCTAATATCACTTTAAACAAGGTGACAATATCTTGGCTACACATAACTTCTCCTTTGTGCACTGAAACCAGCTTGATGTAGATATCTAGATCTCCTGTGCAATAACTCAGGTAACACACAGGTTGCACTATATTCAATATATACATTCCTGAACTTGTAAATGTGAACAATGGATGAGCTAAAGTGTATTTTATATTACTGACTGAACATATGACACTCTCTATGCACATGGAACAATAGAGCACAGTGTCACTGAGGGACAATGAGCAATACCTGGCACTAGTACTTAGAAGCAGCTGGGTACACATACAAGTGGGGATTGTGTAAATGATAGAAAACTAATTATAATAATACAGTTAGATGGTAATGTGAAGATGGTGCTACAAGTTTGTTTTATTAGCATACATCTGTCAGCTATTTATACAGATACAAAGGTATTGTATGCAGATGGAGAAAAGGATTAGCAGTGGTGTTGTCCTTACTCTACAGGTTTTTAAAATTGGGGGACATCTCAGGCCACGTACACATGATAAAACATGTCCGCTGAAACTTGTCCGCCGACCAGTCTCAGCGGACATATCCGATCGTGTGTACGACCTAGCCCACAGGTTTTTCCAGCGGACAAATTTCAAAGCATGCTTTGAAATTTGTCCGCTGGAAACCTGTCCGTCGGACATGTCCGCTGGTTAGTACGCCTAACCAGCGGACATAAATCTCCCGCATGTGTCGAATGGATTCGACGCATGCGTGGAAGAATTTTACTTCCTGGAGTCGTGACATGGCGGCATCAATGTCACCGCCACGTCACCGCGTCCTCAGTCCGAGGGGATTTTCGTCCGATGGTGTGTACACGCCATCAGACCAAAATCCGAGGAGACATGTCCGCTAGAAACGGTCCGTCGGACATGTTTCAGCAGACATGTCTCCCCGTATGTACACAGCCTCAGAATACATTTTTAAAATCTCTAAAAATTGAAGATTGGTGGCACTGGCTCATATCATACATCTGTGTTGACATTGGGTGGGTAATTATTAAAGCTGAACTGTAAGATAAAAAACATACTGTTGCAGTGGGGATGTTCTCATGTATTTGATGCACCTGCTAGATGGAGAGCCTTTCATGATGAGAAAAATGCAATTTTTTAAATTGGTTGTTAAAAAACGATCGTGTGTGGGCTCCAGAGCATTTTTCTCGATGAGAAAAATGGCCATTAAAAATTTAGAACATGCTCTATTTTTTCTCGTCTTTGTTCACATTTTTCTCATCGAGAAAAACAGACGTGTGTACGCTTTAACGAAGGGGGAAAAACACGCATGCTCAGAAGCAAGTTATGAGAAGGGAAATTTGCACATTTTTTTTTTAAATCTTGTGTATGCAAGGTAGGCTTGAAAAGAATCACGTGGAGAAAAACTTTGTTTTTTTCCATGACATGAAAAATAGTCATGTGTACACGGCTTTAGAGAAGAGGGTTAGAGTGGACTGGTCACACAAAATGCCCACTAGAGTGAGGAATAGGGTTTTATCCCTTGATTTAACAAGCATTCAACCCTTGCAGTTAGGGGAGATCCCACTGTATGGGCAATAGTTTTTCCTGCTTGCGTGGGGCTTTAAAGCATATGTAAACTTAAAAACAAAACTGCAGCTTACCAGTGTTCAAGGTATGGTGGTTGCATTCGTTTTCACTATAAGAACATTTACAGCAAGTACAGAAAATACCTGTTGATCTTGACTGAAATGTCCTCGTCACTTCCAGGGGCACAAAGGATAGCACAGACCTCCTTATCTTCCTTGCATAAACTATTAATCCTATTAATCCACTATACAATGGAGACATGAGAAAGAAAGTTTACCGCTCAGAGGTCCCAGGGAACTGCAAGGTGGAGTCCAAACACCTGGGTGCAGGCACTGCAATAGTATGCAAAAATGTATAGAGAAAAACCGGGACGGCCACACTCCAAAAAAATGGAGACATGTTTAATGTCCTGTGTTGACATCCATAGCTCCTTCCATAGATACAATGGAGAAATTAGTGTAGCCACAAATGGACAGAAGTGTGTTTATTTGTACAATCACAGGAGAAAATAAAAACTGAAAAGGGAAAATTAATGCAACCACCTCATCTGAAGACTGGTAGGCTGAAAGTATATAGCATTCGTATTTTTGGGTTTAGATAGGCTTTAATACATTACCCCTTGTACAGACATATAGGCTTGAGAGATTATCCCTCTCATACTCAATAGAAAATTGAATACCTCTAAGTGGGTGGGATTTTCTGGGCAACAATAATTGGGGGTGACAACTAGGTCATAAAAAAATAATCCCTCTCATACTCTGAGGTCATTCACAATAGAATTTAAAAGGCATCACTGGGATGGGTGTGTCTGCTGCTATTGGAATTAAGCCTGTCATAGAAGCATACAATTTTGTCCAATTCTAGCTGAATTGGCTAAAAGTTGAGCTGTTCGAATGGGAGCTTGTTGTCGGAAATTCCGACCGTGTGTAGGCTCCATGGGAGATTTGCTGTCATAATTTCCAACAACAAAAATTTGAGAGCTGGTTCACAAATTTTCCAACAACAAAATCCGTTCTCATAAATTCCGATTGTGTGAGGACAATTCCGACGCACAAAATTCCACGCATGCTCTGAATCAAGTACAAGGCGAAAGCACTCGGTCTGTTAAAACTAGCATTCGTAATGGAGATAGCACATTCGTCACGCTGTAACGAACTGAAAAGCATGAGGCTGAAAAGCGCGAATCGTCCCTGACCAAAATTCTACTAACACGACTGGTATTAAAGTTCCCTTTAATAGTCCCGCTGTACGTCTTTTACGTCACCGCGTTCTTGGCGTTCAGAATTTCCACGGTTTTCTTGTCAGAATTTAGGATCGTCTGTACGCGGAATAAGAGTTTGTCCTTTCCATTCTGGCCAACACTTGTGACCATGAGAGAGATGAGGTGCACCAATTCAGTGCGGTGACCCAGCAGATGGCTACAAAAAGTGTATGAATCAATCTTTAACATGGAATGGGAACATCAGGGATTTAGGTAAGACAAAGACACATTTGTACAGTAAGCCCAGGTTGCGGGAGTGAAGCCGTGCAAGTTCACTTCACGATTTCACTCCTGCTGGCAGTCCCGATTTGGTTTGATCGTGTACATACGATCAAACCAAAATCCCCGCCGCCAGACGGCGCGGTGACGTGGCGGTGACGTTGACGCCGCCACGTCACCGCACCAGGAAGTAAAACACTTCCGCGCATGCGTCGAAACCATTCGGCGCGTGTGCGAGAAGACATGTCTGCTGGTTAGCGTACTATGTCGGGCAGATGGGTTCCCAGCCGACAGATTTCAAAGCATGTTATGAAATCTGTCGGGTGGCCAAATCCGTCGGCTCGCCCGTACACACGGTCGAATCTGTCTGCTGGGACGGTCGGGCCGACCGTTTCCAGCAGATAGGCCGCGTACACGCGATCAAATCTAAGGCACCTTTGCTGTTTAAAAGGTGTCTAATTTGTGTGTAACAAAATTGTTCAGAGGGAGGAATCCCCACCCCTTTTAAGGAATTACTTAAGTGGAGACCAGTTGCCCATGAGGCATATCCTCACTGAGTTCCTGTATTTTCTATCCCAGATATTTCACCTCCCCACCTTTTAGGACTGGTTAGACACCTTTACAAAGATCCATACATAGTCTTCTCCTTAGAAAGTGAACATTGTTCATGAAACAAGGGTAAATGTGAAAAGAGAGGTGATTCCACATTTAAATCTAACCAAGAGAAAAACTGTGTGATCCAAATGCAGGTACAGGAGCCCACCAAGACCCCCCAGAAGAAAAGCAGTACTGAAGAAGCCAGGGGCCCAAGAGTTCACGTACTGTACATGGTACTTGTTTACAACGGGGATGCCCAAAACCATTCAAAGTGGAATATAGCCATTGAAACCATAATGTATAGGTATCTTCAATCTATGTAATTCCAGTAAGGTCCTCATTAAGAAAACTCTATGAGTAATGCAGAAAAGTGTGTCTTTCCTCCAGACCGGATATTCATACACTGCCAACCATGCCACAAAGCTGATCTCACCCCTGGGAGCCGTGGAAGGGCGGGGAGATGAAACCAGTTGGAAACTGCAAAACCTGGAAGCGGAGTGGAAGACCTATGTCCCAAACTGAGAAGGCCCATCACCCGCATCTATCTGTGCTTCTCCCAGGGAAGCGAGATCCTAGACTACCGACAGTCATCTGCATCTCATGGAAGGGTTTATGACAAAAATGCAATATTGATTTATATGTCAACATTTAATATGTGGTTTCTTTTCTGTATTAATTGTTGTTTTTAAATGTTTGTTAAATAAATCATTTATACTTTTTATACTTTTTACTTGAGGTGTGCTTTTTAAAAGTCCCAAAGGCATTGATATTTTTGTTGTGTGCATACTATTGGGGACTGAGTATCACCTTCACCCATCGTGGCCTAGCTCAGCTTCATCTGTAAGGGTACAGAAGTACTCATCAGCTCCCATTAAAAAATATTCCAGAGCTAAGACAATCTTGGCTAGTAGGCAGCAACTTACAGAAATACAAGTTGCTCTTCTGTGAAGTTTAATGATGCATTTTACGGATACCTAAAACCTTCAGATTATTAGATGTGAGAAAACACTTATGCCTGGAACAAGGTGTGTCAGAGATCATTATCACAATATCATTAGCTAAAGGTCATTGCCAGGGTAACCCTCCATGTTCATGGTACAGACATCAACTGCCAAGAACTACAGGACAGAATTTGAGCAATACTTGTGTTCAGAGTTGTTAAGGAAATATTTGGATTGTATCTGCCACCAAAGCAAATAATTTGTTTTTAACTACAATACTTTTCATATCATCCTTGACATGATTACTTCTGCTTGTTAGGCTAAGAATTCTTCCTAGCTACCCTGAGAGACTAATATACTATTTTTAGGCATGTCTCAAAGACTGTAACACAGACCATTGCAGCTCATTTCTGCAATTTCCATCTCTGCCTCTGTTGTTTTCTGCCTTTGTGCAGCATCTGGAAAATGTAGAGGTGAAAATAATGTAATTGTTGTATGACCTCTCATTAACTACTGATCAGTTGTAAATAGGAACCCTAGGTTCCTAAAACCATACATAGGTTTACTTAACGTATATCTAAAGCCCAATTTTATTTTATTTTGAATGGAGCAGGAACGAAATTAAGCTGAACTCCGGGCAGGCCCCTGTCATGTACTGAAATTGCTCACTCTTAATTCACTGCACACTGTTAGCTTCTTACATTGGAGGATGAAAGGCGGTTAAAATTCCCCCATAGATATCAATGCATTGAAGGGCGGTTAGAGTTCCCCCATAGATATCAATGCATTGATACGCTATAGTTCCCCTATACTAATAATGCCACTAACTGACACTACTGACACTTTGTGGGAACCAGTGACACTAATACAGTGACTAGTGCTAACAATATGCACTGTCACTCTGCTAATGACACTGGTTGGGAAGGGACTAGACAGCTAGAGCGATCAAAGTGTTAAATGTGTGCCTAGCCAGTGTTTGTATTTACTATGTGTGGTGCTTTTACTAAGGCAAGTGATGAATTGTATTGCCTGCTTTGCAAGGAAAGAAAATTCATCCCTTCCCCCATCAGAACAGAGCTTTGTCTTGTTCCGACAAAGTCAAATGATCTAGAGAGACTGCTACTAAGATAAACTGGGGCCAGTAGAGGATGCACAACACACACGTGCGGTTTAAATGGCTTGGAGTTGCCACTAGGGGGCATATTAGGAAATTCAGACGATCCTGCAAGAAGCAAATAGCAGAGCAGTAAGGCCCTGTACACACGATCAGACATGTCTGATGAGACTTGTCTGATGGTCTGATGTGTGTACACACCATCGGACCAAAATCTGATCAGACCAGAATGCGGTGACGTAGAACACAACGACGTGATTAAAAAACAAAGTTCAATGCTTCCAAGCATGCGTCGACTTAATTCTGAGCATACGCGGGTTTTTCGTCCGATGCTTTTGTGTACTAACCATCGAACCTGTCTGACGAACAGGTTCCATCAGACAGGTTTTAAAGCATGTTCTAAAATTTTGGTCTGACGGACAATGGTCTGATGGGCCGTACACACCATCGAACTGGTCTGATAAAACTGGTCTGCAGACCAGTTTCATCAGACATGTCTGATCGTGTGTACAGGGCCTAAGAGGCCAGGGCTTTTTATTGACAGGACTCAAATCAGCAGCACCTGTGGGGGGGGGGGGACTTCACCAACTCCATCGGGAGTAGCTATGAGATTGACTATTCATTGGATGTAGATTTTAATAGGGGGATTTTCTGAAAATGTTCCTAAAAGAAGAATTTACAATTAGAAACCCTGGCAGGCAAATCAAAAAGAGATTAGTCTTCAGCTATAAAAATGCCATTTTTTTCCCCACTTTGTATTCCACTGGGGGGATTTTTTTTCCACTTCCTACACTTAACAGGAAATTAAAGGGAATCTCTTCAAAGTAATAGAATTCCCTCTTAGCTGGCACTGGAATCTAAGGCTGGCTATAGGTGACTTCTTTTTTTTTTTGACTAGTGGGCTGATTGACAAAAAACTGATTGCCCATTGCAATAAGCCTGTTTAAAAGAAGTAAATCATTGGATCGACTTCTGTTCAGGGAGAGCAGCCAAACTTAAAATGAAATTTGTCCGGTACCTGCCGAAATGGCCAAAATTCAACCCATCTATAGCCAGCTTTAGTGACAATGATCATTTAGAACAATTTCCCAATTTCCCTTTGGGATTAATAAAGTATTCTGTATTCAGTAGAACAGGGACCTATTTATTTTTCCTGGCAGCTATGAGGCTGTCCAATTCTGTTCTAAAGCTTTAAGAAGTCCCTTTCAAGCAATACTGCTAGTGTATGGGGGGAAAACGGTGCTACTGCTGCTTCATTCTAGAAAGGTGGATGAAACGCTGCGGTACTTTAGTTCCTTGCCCACCACCATGCAGGAAGAATCAAGGATGAATAATAGCATAAAAAAGGAATATCTCACGGACACAGCAACATCTTTTTTTATCAAGCATTGTACAAATGAGAGAAAATAGATATAACCAATGTAAAGGATTTCTCGGACATTTGTTGGTTTCACTGATCAGCCAGTGTGCACTTTTACGGCTGAGCTTTGTTGGGTGTATGGAGGTTACTGCCCTGATAAGCAGGATGGAGGTTTTCTTGATGTAGCTTCAGCTAGACTGGGGAATTGTAATCAATTGGAAGTAAACAGATGGTTATTATAAAGTTCACTGTCCCGAAGGACTGTGGAATTAGAGTAACATACGAAGTGAAAAGACAAAATTAACACTTGATGAAGGGATGTGGAGACCTGGGAGGTGAGGGATTTGGTACATGTCAATCAAGAAAGGCTGCAGGGAGGTGAAATAATATTCAGAGCAAGACCTTTGGCATAAACATTATTGATAAACAATACAATGCTGTTAATACACAATGTAGCAAACTTAAGAGAGTTGCTTATTTTTCTTGCAGTAATAAAATACTGTGTATAGTTCTCCGACTGCTTAGAAATGAAGTTAGCCAGACTGACAATGCCTTGCCAGAACCAAATGGTCTCAACTGCCCTTTGTACAGCCATTCTCAAAAAGGGTACCATCGAACCCTAGGGTTCCTTCAGAGGTTAATAGGGGTTCCTTGAGCTGTGGCTAATTAACATCCCATCTGATGGTGCCTTCATAATTCTTGGTCCAATGCCACTTGGCAGAGCCAGTGGCATGACACCAATTATCTTTTTAACTGCCTGTCCATTCTTCCCACTAACCACCTATATAAGGGCCACTTTACCCAAACAACCTCTGATCAATTTTAGCAGAGGTTATCTGAGATCTGAAAATTATTTAGGGGATTTCTCTGATGTAAAAGGTAAGATAGGCTTTCCTATAATGACCATCGTGCTGTCATGTGCCCAGTTTTGTGCCCTGACCCTTCTCTGACATTTGGAAGGCTTTAAGTTATTTCAACGCTACATTGGGTGCCACCCTCTTGAAGGCATCACATCAGCCTTGGGGTAGATTTTCAAAGCAGTTCTCATCCAGTGAGTTCTTTTTTTTTTAAAAAGCACATGTTTTGAGTCAATTAAACATTTTTATTACATTGATTAAACATTTACATTTCACATTCTAACTATACCATATTTCAAATATTGCATCATATAGCGATTTTTACATTGTCGCTCTAGTGATTATCTGTATCTAAGTGCATTCCTTTAGTTTGCTTGTCAGTAGTGTTGAGCAGAATATGCCATATTCGATTTCGCGATATATCTCGAATATATAGTCGAATATTCGAGATATATTCGTTAAATGCGAATATTCGCGATATTTTTGTAAATGAAATGATTGCGAAATTTCGCTATTGCGAATGCGAATGCGAATTGCGAATGCGAATGAAATTTCGAGAAATGCGGAAGGAGCACTCTGATTGGCTCAGAATATTCGTGATATTTTATAATACAAAATAATTGCGAAATTTCGAGAAATGCGGAATGGAGCACTCTGATTGGCTCAGAATATTCGTGATATATTACAATGCAAAATAATTGCGAATATTCGGCAAATGCGGAAGGAGCACTCTGATTGGCTCAGAATATTCTTGATATTTTATCGTAATTTTGCAAAAATGCGAATGAGAAATTGATTGCGGAATTTCGACAGTAACACTCTGAAATCGAATATATGTGTTATTTTAGCTAAAAACAATATTGCGAATTTCTCAAAAATAATCGCGCGATATCGCTATTGCCGAATAATCGCATTGCGATTTTTCGGCAATATAAAATGATTGCTGCAGCTACTCGGCCCAAGGTCTCTAATCATACCAGCAATGCTTTTAGACGTCGATGGGGATCTCTAGGATGTGATCTGTTCTAAAAAAAAATTGAAAAAATACGAATATTCGAAATAGCGAATATTCACTGCGAAATTCGGAATATATCGCGAATACTCGAATATGCCATATTCGAGCCGAATATTCGCAATACGAATATTCGTGAGCAACACTACTTGTCAGCAACTGGTGAGAGAATGAGGTTGATTTACTAATAAGACTGTTAAGTTTTCAAAGGAGGGTCTAATTTGCATGGGAAATTTCCCTTAGCTTAGTGGGTGTAGTGAAAATTCACTATGCACAGAATACTCCCCAATTACGCACGAGGGAAATAAAAAACATTTTGATTCATGAAAACCAACAGAGCTTCACCTTATTTGCTAAGCTAATGAAAAGTTACCTTACGCAGAAAAAATTGCCTTGAAAAGTAAACAGTGAACTTGCCTTTTGTAAACCGACTCCAATATTTCAGCCACCAAGCAATGGATAACAGGTGCATATGCAATTAGCATAGAACCTTTAGGCCCCTTTCACATGAGCGGACCATTCGTCCGCTTATTACAAGTCCGTTTACGGCCCTGTACACACGATCAGACATGTCTGATGAGACTTGTCTGATGGTCTGATGTGTGTACACACCATCGGACCAAAATCTGATCAGACCAGGATGCGGTGACATAGAACACAACGACGTGATTAAAAAACAAAGTTCACACGTGCTTTGGCGGAAGAGAGAGATCAGCGGATCGATCCTCTTCTGAGCCGCGTGAATTGAAAGGATCCTTACTTAACAAGCTAGAAGTTAGAAGCTGATTGGCTACCATGCACAGCTGCAGAAGATTTTGCACTTTGCTTTCAAACTATTAGCACACCTTGAAACGTGTACCTACAGTAGATTTAAGGATAAATGACCTTTAGTGTATTTATTCTTGAACTGACCCCCCAGCAACCCCTCAAAATGGTTACACTCGTCTTTCCTTCCTTCTAACTGACCTTTCCTGTGTGGCCCACTAGAAACTGCAAAATCTTCTAGGTGGTCAGTATCTTCCATCTACGTGTGTCAAAATCTTTTTTCTGGTGGCGAAGCTGATCACTATTAGGCCGCATAATAGATAACATCTCTATAGGAATGAATGGAATTCTTGCCCAGACCTTACACTAAGCAGTGGTTTCAATTTCTTCTCCATACAGGTACAATTAAATAAAAATAATAATTGGCAGAATTCTACTGTGGGATAATTGGTAAGGAGGTCAGCAGTGCACTGTGTAATATATATCTCCCCTCTAAACTACCTTCAATTCCTTCCATTTAAACACATTCAATTCTGATAAGTTTCGGAATCTTTTAATTACATATTTGCTTTACTCTTTTTCTATTAAATTGAATCTAGTAATTTATGTTTAGTGGCCCATTAAAGTAAACACTTCCATTTCAATGTGGTTATCTGTGTCTGGAAGAACAACTGACTGTATTAGCAACATTATTTTGAGTCTAAAATGTTATATATTTTTTAATAGATTTGCTTTTATTCATAATGACAACTAGGCAATATTTTAAAATGATAATGTTATACCGGTAATATTTAAATGTAATATATACTGTATATTTTATTTTTTCCTTATGTTCAGTACTTACAAATAATCAACTATTTATAATTATAATTTTAACATTTTTAATCAAATTAATAATACATATGAATATTTCATTTATTTATTTAATTTTCAAAATCAGGCGGCATTTTAGGCAGGGCATGTGAAGTCTCTTTCTGGTAGATTGCAAAAAATAAATCTGAATTATTCAGAGGAGGGACACACTCTACCCTTTCTCTAGAAAAGTCAGGAGCACCTTAAAGTGTATATAAAGTAAACTCAAGAACAAAATATTTTATATACTGCAGCTTATCAGTTATTGTTCATTTTTATTTATTTTTTCAGACTTTCACCCTTTATTTTTTCCTGGTAATCCTGCTGGTAACACATTTCATGTCTTAGGGTGACAACTCCCTTTTTTCGTACTGTATCTATGAAAGAGTAGCATTGCAACCCTAGGAAAGGAAGTTGCACATGTTCTGTAATCCAAACATACTTCCTGATTACGCTGTTTAACCACTTAAGGACCGCCTACTGAACATTTACGTCAGCAGAATGGCACAGCTGGGCACATCAACGTATATATACGTTGGTTTCTAGTGCCCAGCCGTGGGTCACGGGCGCGTGCCCGCGGCACGCTCCCGTGACCCGGTCCAAAGCTCCGGGACCGGGACCACGGGACTCGCGGACCCGATCGCCGCTGGAGCGCGGCGATCGGTCCCCGGAGCTGAAGAACAGGGAGAGCCGTGTGTAAACACGGCTTCCACGTGCTTCACTGTGGTAGCAGCATCGATCACGTCATCCCTGTTATAGGGGGACGTGATTGATGACATCACACCTACAGCCACACCCCCCTACAGTTGTAAACAGATCCTGTGGACACACATATCCTACAGCGCCCCCCTGTGGTTAACTCCCAAACTGCAACTGTCATTTTCACAGTAAACAATGCAATTTAAATGCATTTTTTGATGTGAAAATTACAATTGTCCCAAAAATGTGTCAAAATTGTCCGAAGTGTCCGCCATAATGTTGCAGTCACGAAAAAAATCACTGATCGCCGATATTAGTAGTAAAAAAAAAATGCAATAAAACTATCCCTTATATTGTAAACACTATAAATTTTGCGAAAACCAACCGATAAACGCTTATTGCGATTTTTTTTACCAAAAATAGGTAGAAGAATACGTATCGGCATAAACTTAGGAAAAAAAAATTATATATATTTTGGGGGGATATTTATTATAGCAAAAAGTAAAAAATATTGCATTTTTTTCAAAATTGTCACTCTATTTTTGTTTATAGCGCAAAAAATAAAAACCGCAGAGGTGATCAAATACCACCAAAAGAAAGCTCTATTTGTGGGGAAAAAAGGACGCCAATTTTGTTTGGAAGCCACGTCGCAGGACCGCGCAATTGTCAGTTTAAATGACGCAGTGCCGAAAAGCAAAAAGGGGCAAGGTCCTTTACCAGCATTTTGGTCCGGGTCTTAAGTAGTTAAAGCGCAACTCTCAACTTTTTACGAGAAAAAAAAATGCCTCCTCAGTGATCTATGTACATTGCAAGGAATATAACAACCTTTGTTGTAGATTTCTACCTTTGGTTATTCTGAAAAAATTCCTGTGTGTTTGTTTGTGCCTCTGGGCCAAGTGGGTCTCATGGGAGTGGTTTCATAATTATCAGTCCACTGTGGCAGCTGCAGAGCACTAATGCGGAAATCTGCTGGGCCTGCTTCCCTTTAGATGTGTTCCTATTGGAAATAACTCACCAAAAATGACATTTATGTTGCAGGGGATGCCTGAAATCTGACTTGTATCTTACGTAGACTTCTGGGCAAATCAGTGAGCCAATCACACAAGCAGAAAATTATGTTTCTGGGGAGTGGTCAGTACACATTCTGTGTACAGAAAACTCCATTTAGCCATATTGCTTTGCATTTACAAAAAATGACAGTAGCTGCAGATTGAAAAGGAAAGGTCATTTTTAATAGCATTCAATTAAAATATGACTTGCATCGCAATTGTAAACGCTATATTTTTTCTTTATTTGCAATATTTTTTTCCCAAGACAAAAGTGGAGTTACCCTTTAAGGTAACACTACAGATAGAAGAAATTATATACTCAATTTCTGGCAGGATCTGTAGGTACATTTTTGCACTTTTTAAAACGAATATAATAAAACTTTAAATTACATAATTAAAGAAACCAAAAGGAAGCAAAGTTCATTGTTACAGGTTGCATACACTTTCGTGAATTAATACAGACTGCCAGAAAGCATAAAGGTAGTGCACTTTCGAAAATCCATCATCCTTGTCATGAAAACACCATTTAACATATGTTTGTTTGAAATAAGTGGAGTGATTGCAGCGAAATTGAATTTACGACAAAATAAAAAAAAAAATGCCAAATTGGAAACTCATGGAGCTATTCAGATGAAACATGCTTAAAACATTTTTTTTCCACACCTGCTTTAGTGCATGTGTTTTTTTTTTTTTTTTTTGCAACAAGGGGTGGTATGATATTTGGAGTAGTTTTGTTTATTTAACCTCCCTGGCGGTCTTCACGTGTGTGGCACGGGGTGAGATTTTTAAGCTAATATCGGTAACCCCGTGCCACACACGCGCTTACCTCGCTGGATGCAGAAAAAGTTTACTTACCTTTTCTCTGCGATCCAGCGATGAATCCCCGCAGTACTCGGCGGGCGGATGTCCGCCTGATGCTGTGTGTTCCGCCGATTCCCTTCCCTGCGAGCGTCGCGACGTAGGGGGGGGAACGGCGCCAAATTCAAAAATGTAAACAAACACTATACATACAGTACACTGTAATCTTATAGATTACAGTACTGTATGTAAAAAATACACACCCCCCATGTCCCTAGTGGTCTGCCCTGTACACTACATGTCCTTTTATATAATAAAAACTGTTCTTTCTCCCTGCAAACTGTAGATTGCCCATAGCAACCAAAAGTGTCCCTTTATGGCAAAAATTGTTTTAGAGCAGCTAAAAAACAGCGATAATAAATCAGAATCACTTGCAGAATTTAGCGATAGCGATTTATGGGGAAATTCGTCATAAAAAAAAAAAAAAAATGACAGCAAAAATTCTGCAACTGAGCAAATTTCAGTGATTTTGATTTGATTACATTATTGAATAATTTTTACTATAATTATATTATCATTTGTGATCATTTTTTATAATTATTTATTATATTATAATTTTTAATTAAAAAAAAAAAAAAAAATCATACCCGGGATGCCTATTAGACTCTTGTTTGAATAGATTTAAGTGAGTTATTCCTAAGAATTACAAGCCTACAGTATAAAACGCCAAATTCCCTTGCAAATAATGGTACCGCTTTTAGCACCTAAAATCTTAAAGAATCATACCGCCAGGGAGGTTAAGTTAGTTCAGTGTTCTTTGCATTTATTTATTTGTTTCCACTTTGCTTGTGTTTTATTGAAATTTATGTAGGGTTGCTTTTTTTTTATGTAAGGTTTTCCTCTTCTTTTTTTTTTTTTTTTTGGTTTCCTATGAAAAATATAGTACGTGTCTGATTTTGGATAAAAAATAATCAAGTATAGTTGAAAACACTTCTGTAACTTTCAGGAGCCATTTAAGACCCATGGCAACTTTAAATGCACCAAAGCCACCTGAATTTTGCCTTTCTAATAAATCAAATGTATTTAGGTAAAGGATTTTATGACAAAATTATAAGGCTATGAAGACTTGATTTTGATCATTTCCAATGTATTTCTGTAAAATTAAGATTTTATAAAAATAAATGAAAATATAAAATGTTAGTTTATAAAAAAAAAAATATTAAATTATTAATGTAGGTAGAAGCAAGCCTTGAAAATTTATTGGATTATGGGGTTCAGCCTTCAGCCACTAACTAATTAATCATACTTTAATCATACTTTTGGAGTAAGGGCTTTGATGTAATCAAGAGAGATTGTAGTATAACCACTTAAGACCCGGACCAAAATGCAGGTAAATGACCTTGCCTCTTTTTGCGATTCGGCACTGCGTCGCTTTAACTGACAATTGCGCGGTCGTGCGACATGGCTCCCAAACAAAATTTGCGTCCTTTTCTTCCCACAAATAGAGCTTTCTTTTGGTGGTATTTGATCGCCTCTGCGACATTTTTGAAAAAAAATCAATATTTTTTACTTTTTGTTATAAGAAAAATCAAATAAACTAAATTTTAGTCAATCATTTAGGCCATCATTTATTTAGCCACATGTCTTTAGTAAAAAAAAAATCCCAATAAAAAAAAAAATTAGCTACCTAGCGGGAACAGCGACACTAATACAGCGATCAGAAAAATGATCGCTTAGTGACGCTGGCAATAGGGAGTGAAAGGGTTAACTAGGGTGGTGATCAAGGGGTTAAAACTTTATTAGGGGGGGTACGGGGGCTACCCCGAACCTAACACTAACTGACTGTCACACTGCCTGTCACACTGACACTAAATACAGTAATCATACATGTATGATTACTACATTCAGTGACACTGTGAGAGGGGGAGGGGGGGCGATCGCAAGGGGTTAATGTGACTATGTGTAGTGTGTGTCAGTGTAGTGTTAGTGCAGACTTACTGTGCGATGGTTGAAAAAAAACGCTGAGGGGAGAGATCACATCGCTTCCTCCTTCCTGTGTTTACACAGGAGGAGGAAGTGACAGGGCGGGGGGGGCGCAAGGATGGGCTGAGAGTGATCCGGAGGGGGCGGACAAAAACGAATAGCCACCCCCTCATCCCGGATCCCTCGGCCAGCTACAGGGACCGCCGTATGTACGGAGGGGGGGTCCGATCGGACCCCCAAACCCCCTCAAGGCACCAACGTATATATACGTTGATGTGCCTGTCGGTGCCATTCTGCCGACGTAAATGTACATGCGGCGGTCCTTAACCAGATAATGTAACATGCTATTTTATTTACATTAAAAAAAAAGCTTTTGTATACAAAAAAATAGGAGGTCAGTTTTATATTAATATTTATTTCATGTTTAAAAGAAAAATGTTTCTGTGCATAAGTAACATAAACAGACGCTGCTTCCTGCTTTGCAGTGCTAAAAGGGAAAGCTCCGCTTGTTTGCCTCCCCCCCAAGCAGATACTTGGTTTTGACAGGTACCCAAACCCACTTCCTGGTGACTTTGCTGTGGGAAAGTCCCCTGGAAGTTTGCTCCTCCGTCCTCCTTCCCCAGCCACCGGGCCATTCACAAAGCGTAGTGTGCTTTGCGCATGTGCAGTAGGGAACCTGCTGTGAAACTGCAAGACTTCACTGTCAGTTTCCCTTACAACAAATAGCAGTGGCAGCACCCAAGAACCGATTAAAGCTGGACTGAAGACACTACAGGATCACTGGACAAGTAAGTATCCTAATATTAAAAATCAGCAGCTACAGTATTTATTTGAAGGATCATGGAGCTCCTCTTTAATATCTTTTTCTGCAGGTTGCACATTTTTTAACTGCTTGAACGTGAGCATGAGAATCACACAATACATCAACTCTCACTGACCTGATTCCCGAATTGATCCTCCATAAATCACATAAATCTCAAGGCTCATGTTCAGCCATATAAAAATTATTTGCACCTCTTTGCCTTTCCCAAGTGATTTAGCAGGCAGAAGACCAACATGACCAAATGTGATGCACCGTCAAGTCATGCAACATGACAACCATTTCTACAATAATAACTGAGGACAGTAGAGATAATGGTGGTCTTTAAAATGCTACCTCACCTTTATTGGGGAAAAAACAATCCCATCTGCGTGATCTATGTGCACAGAGGGGGTTATTTACGAAAGGCAAATCCACTTTGCACTACAAGTGCAAACTACAAGTGCGAAGTGCACTCTAAATCGCACTGAATGTGCACTTGTAAGTGCAGTCGCTGTAAATCTGAGGGGTACATTTGAAATGAGGGGAATCTCTGTTGATTTTATCATCTAATCATGTGTAAGCTAAAATTATGTTTTTTTATTTTCCTTGCATGTCCCCCTCAGATTTACAGCAACTGCCCTTCCAAGTGCACTTTTATTGCAATTTCAAATGCAATTTGCACTTGTAGGGCCAGATCCACGTACATCGGCGCATATATAGACCGGCGTAGCACATCTCCTTTACTTTACGCCGGCTCAAATTAGAGACGTAAGTGCCGTATTTGCGCCCAAATTTGTGCAACATAAATCCTGAGGCGTAAGGCGGTGTAATTAAAAGTGGTAAGGACGTGGGCGTGTTCCATTGAAATGAGCCGTGATCCCATGCAAATAAAGGGCCGGCCAGACTGGGCATGTGCATGACGCTGACTATGGTCAGAGTCTCTCTGCACATGCTCACTACTTGGCCCGTAGCAATCAGTGAGATAGGAACTAGGCCTGGCGTACTTAGTGAGATACGCCCAGTGCATAAATAGGCCCAGACATACACCTTTCCATTGCAAAAGTACATCCATTTTTTCCCTCCCTGAAGCAAGGTGCTTTTGTTCCGTTGTCTGTTGCTGTTTGTAGGTTTGTGTCGTGTCGGTGTGTTCCATTATTTTGAGGGCCATCACCCAATTTATATACACACATACATACATATATATATATATTTAAAAAAAATGTTTATAATAATAAATAATATAATTATAATAATATTTTAAATTATATATTTATTATATTAACTAATTTAAAATATATACTAAACAGAAAAAATGTATATAAAATATATATTTACCCATTAGGGTGAAAAGAGCCACTGGCAAGGAAATGGAGTGTTGCCAGTACCTTGCCCAGTGGCGGTCGTCAGATCCTCTCCTGTGCCCTTCTCCGTGCCCTCCTCCGTGCCCTGCTCCTTCTGCACTCATCTACAGTCAGTAGTATAGCTATGAGAAAGGATGCCCCTGGCATACAGATTGTTGTCCTGCAAGTGTGGCTGCTCAGCTCGTCCCTAATGGTGTTGCTTTAGCTGACATGTAGACGGATTGTCCAAAGTTAGAGCTGCTTTTATAACTAACTTTAGACCGGACGTGCAGCTGATGCACACAGGGCGTAGCCTGCATCGCACAAACTTACTTTTGTGGATCGCCGTATCTCCCTCATTTGCATATTTGCATAGGAAATCAATGGTGCGAACGGAATAAATGTGCACCTAGGATGTGCAGGTGTAGGCAAGTTAGGCCGGTCGGGAATAGCCTATTTTGGTGCGTATCTAGTTCTGTGGGTACAGCGCATAGATATTCCGGCGCTAATTTAGACTTAGGCGGCACATCTCGAGATAGACCGGCTTAAGTCCTACCTGAATCTGGCCCGTAGTTTGCACTTGTAGTGCAACGTGGACTTGCCTTTTGTAAATAACCCCGAGAAAGTATTTTCACAAACTTTGTTGTAGATTCCTATGTTTATTTTCTGTTATGAACAAACAGGTAATCCTTATACCATATCCTTTCCAGACTGATTATTAAATAGGAGTGTCTGGGGCAGATTCACAAAGACGTAATATTCCGCTGCGTAATCGAAATACGGTACGCTGCCGTATTTCACCAGACTCTACACCGAATTCAGGTAGTTTTTTTGCGCGTACGCTATTGTGTCGTATTTTTTTTCCGCCGCGCAATCGAAATACGTGATTAGGGGGCGTGAAGCATTTAAATTAAGCGCGTCCCCGCGACGATCGAACTGCGCATGCTCTGTTCAGGAATTTCCCGCCGTGCATTGCGCGAAATCACGTCGTGACGTCATTCGTTGTTTGAGTAGCGGCGTTTACGAACATTCCTATTCCCGGACGACTTACGTTAAAAATAATAAAAGACATCGGAAAACGTTGAAATTCGACGCGGGAACGACGGCCATACTTAACATGGGCTGTCTAATATTAGACCAGCAAAAAGCTGGTATAGTGAAACGGAAAAAAAAGATGACTAAAGGTGCCGTAAGAGATTGCGTTGAAAGTGCGAAATTTTGTGGATTGCAGGCAAAAGCTCATTAGCATACCCTGACGGCGAAAAACAACAGGAAGTCCGCCCAGTGGCCGCAATTTTCTTGCAGCGTAGATCTGAAGGCGTACTAACACGTAATACAGTCGAAATGAAGCCCGCAGGTGTCTTTTCATGGTTTGAGGATTTCGACTAGCGTAAAAACGCCCGTAAGTCGAAATTACTCCAGTCTAACAACATTTACACAGGCGTAATCGCTTTGTGAATCTAGGCCTCTGTGTTCAGTTGAACTACCTGTGCAAATCACAGTGTTCTAGTAAGGAAAGCTGCAGTGCCCGTGTCCCTTTAGTAGTCAAGCCTAGGGAGTATCTCTCAAAAAAATAAGTTTGGTTTCTTTTACACAGGTGTTCCCTTTGTTTCATCAATGCAGTCACTTTTTTCAAAGTAAAAACGTATTCAGTTTACATCAGTTTTTCATTAATTTTACATCCACTGTAATGCAAAACGGATGAATGAAAAACGGACAAACGGCCTGCATTCTACCCAGTCTGGACCTCGCCCTCCTCCTTCCACAGATTGTTATTGGTCAATCTCTTTCAAGCCTATAACTTTACATCTCCCAACACCTTTTACCACCCTATGTGAGTCATATGGACTTCCTTGGTTTTGAACTCCTCCGCTAGTTTCAAATTAAGCATTTTCTCACCCGTGCTTGTATACAGATTCCTCTTTACCTGACTTGACCAATTTTGAACATATCTGAAAAAAAACCACACACTATGGGACCAATATCTTTCTATGCACAGTTATAATACCCAGCCCTTTTACGTCTCTACGCTACATCACCAAATGGGAGAGAGACTTAGGACATCAAAGACTGGTCTGATATTTGGACTGCTACCAAATTGGCCCCCCTCCAGAACATTGTAGCTTTGGAAGCAAATTATAACGTCTTAATGCGTTGGTACCTGGTCTCTGCCTGGGTTAACCAAATTCTTCCTGTCCTACTCCCCCGCTTTCGTGGCTGCTCGGATGATGGCACCCACCTACCAATTTGGTGGAGTTGCCCACTAGTCCAATAGTTTTGGACCAAAATCGTTTGCATCCTCTCCACCTTTACGTACTGCACTGTAGTTCCGGGCTCAGCCACTGGCCAACTCAACAAACAACCCTCCAATGTGACTGATTACAATTTAAGCTTCTCTTGCAGGTTACAATGGCTACAAAGCAATTGCAGAGGCTTGTACAAACATTTGTGGAAACCTTGGGTTAACCTCCCTGGCGGTATGATTCTGTCTGGAATTATGTACCAAAAGTGGTAAAAAAATTTGCATGGAAAATTGGCGTTTTATACTGTAGGCCTGCAATTCTTAGGAATAACTTGCTTAAATCTGTCCAAACAAGACATCCCGGGTATGATAAAGTATGAAAAACAAAATCATAAATTTTAATATAATAAATAACTATAAATAATTATAACAAATAATAATGTAATTATAATAAAACATATTCAATAATGTAATCAACTCAAAAACACTGAAATTTGCTCAGTTGCAGAATTGTCGCTGCCATTATTTTTATTTTTTTATGACGAATTTCCCCATAAATCGCTATCGCTCAATTCTGCAAGTGATTATAATTTATTATCGCTGATTTCTAGCTGATCTAAAACCATTTTTGACACTTTTGGTTGCTATGGACAATCTACAGTTTACAGGCAGAAAGAACAGTTTTCATTTTATAAAAGTGCATAAAAGTGTAGGACACAGGACAGACCATTAGGGACAAGGGGGGTGTGTATTTTTTACATACAGTACTGTAATCTATAAGATTACAGTATACTGTATGTATTGTGTTTGTTTACTTTTCAGAATTTGGCGCCGTTCTTCGCCCCCGTGCTCGCTCACACAGCGTGGATGCATCGCTGGATCCAGGAACAAGGTAAGCCAGCGCGCTGCAGGCTCTGCATAGCTACCCTGAGCGTGACTCGGGGATACCGATCCTAGCATAAAAAAAAAAAAACAGAGTCACGCTCGGGGATACCGCTAGGAGGGTTAAACATTACCTCCTTGCTGACTTCCTCTTAAATGACTTCAACCCCCTTCTAAAGTGTACATAAAAATTTCAGGTTGCCATACTGCACTTACATTTTTGACATTTTTAGAAAATAACAAAATAGCAGCGGTTAAGTTAAAATGAAACAGTCGATTTTGGTAACATTAAAGGATCACTAAAGGAAAAAAAAATCTAGCTAAATAGCTTTACCTTACTGCAGTACTGGTTTTTATGTCCTCATTGTTCGTTTTTGCTTTGAAGTTGCTGTAATTCTGCTCTGATCTCCACACTTCCTGCTTGTCTGGCTCCTTATGAAAAATCTCATGGCAGCTTTTCACTGTGGTCCAAGCTGTCATTACTGTGTGTCTCAGATTAATTTTAAAAACAAAACACTGTACTGGATGTGTTTGTTTTTGTTCTGTGTGTCTCTCTACTTCACAGAAACATGAAACCAGTTTAAAAGTGAAACTAACCTGCAGGTACATTATATGATTGATTTTTATCATTTTTATCTATTTTTAATCATTTTTAAAGGGAATCAGTTAACTTGTATGTCTCTATACCCTGTAAACAGTCATTTCAGCAAAACATTTTTTTTCCTTTAGTGACCCTTTAAATAAAAATTTGCTTGTGTAGTTTTTTAGATATATATAAAAAAAAATATATATATATATATATATATATATATATATATGTGTGTGTGTGTGTAGTATATATGTTTTTTTTAACAAGAGTGGAGTTATCCTTTAAGGAGATGTTTTGTGCACTGGGTTCAGCTATTAGCAGCAGTTAGAGATTGTTATCACACCTTTTTCATCTAGAATAATGAGCCACAGCTATGACATTCTGTGACATTTGCCCTGTGAACTGTCATCTACTACTCTACTCTATTATTACGCTGGTCTTCCTGACTGTGGTAAATTTAGTCCTAATGAACAACGATCACACACCAAAAAACAAAAAATGATGTATTGTTACAACACAACACATTTCAGTGTTTACTATTAAACAAGTAGTCACAGATGATCTTAGAATTTGGAGTCATTTTAGTCTTATTTTAAAAGTTTTATTTTCACATCTTTTAGTGCAATAAAGTCTGTTCAAAACTAAAATTTTTTTTTTTTTTTTAAATAAAGGAATACACAAGACATGTGCACAACAACATTTTTTGTATGTTTGTTTGTTTCATTTCGTCTCATTCCGTAGGTTTGTAAAATATCGTAATTTCGTAAGACGAAAGTTTTCCTATTCAGACCCATTTGTATTTCGTAAGACGCAAGTTTTCCTATTCGGACCCGTTCGTATTTTCGTAACAGTTTTATTTTCGTTTATACTGAATGATTCGTAATTCTGTCTAATTTATTTTCGTCGATTCGAAATTCGTAATTTTGTTAGATAACAATTTTCGTTTAATGGATTCGTAATTTTGTACTTTCGTAAATACATTGTGGCGCGGTTATTCGCAATCTCGTATTTTAGTTTAATTTTCAACACGCGGCTAACCAATATTAAGATAGACTTTCTCTTACGTCCCAACACACGGTCAAACTTTTTTCCAACAAACTTTAAACTGAGCGTTTTCAAAAAAATCCGACTGTGTGTACGCTCCATCAGACAAACTTTTTTAGTTTCAAAAGTCCGGCCAACTCCCTTCGGACAAAAATTCACGGAAAAGTTTGAAGCCCGATCGTGTGTACGAGGCTTTACACTGTCCAATGTGACTCAGCACAAAAGAGATAAGCTGATTGGCTAAGATATTAAGTAAGATAATCACTCACTAACTACACTGCCCATTGGAAAGAACGATACAAGTACACAAATTTACGAACAGACAAAGAAACAGATTTACAAAACACACAAATGAAAATATGAACAGACAAATGATTTAAAATACGGAATACAAATTGTTCATTATAGATGTCATTTTTGTTCTTTTGCTGTTTTGGTGTTTCGTATTTTAGTAAGATTGTCCAATCGTACGTTCGTATTTTCGCTTGTTCGTTATTTGGCTTTTTCGTAATTCCGTAATTTTCGTATTTTGGTTCTTTCAGCTTTTCGGAGGTTCGAATTGATCCGAATGTACGAATACTAACAAATTTTGTGAAAATCCATTTGTTACGAACGGGAACGCACATGTCTAAAATACACCCATCAGTTTTTTGCCATCTGTGCCACTTTAAAGAGATTTACCTTCACTTCCTGTTCCTCAGACAAATAAAGAGGTGTTAAAAAGACTCCTTAAAGTACAAAACTCCCCTTAACTGTCAGAATGTGTACCCCTGTTATAAGATTTTCCATCTAACTTCTGTTCCGGGAACAAATCAAACTTTTGAATTTCCCATTGTGACAGCGGTCAACAAAATCAACAGGCAACTCTTGCCAGCTGGAAATGTAGGTTGTGGTATGTCCTCCACACTGAAGGTGGCATCAAGCCTTCTCTTCAGGTTGGTAGGAGTACAATGAGGAGGAAATTACTCCTTATTGTACTCCTACCTCCCTCCCACTGACACATCCCATGGTTTCTAAGGGAAACAGGAAATGCTCTCTCCTTCTCCAACCACCGCACTTGCACTCTTCTCCAGGGCCCCACTACAACTCTCTCTTTCGTGGTTTCAGGCTGGGTCCCTAGGCACTCTGTGCTGTGGGTCCAGTCCCAAAGAATGGGGAACCGGCCACTAGCGGAGGTGCCAAGCATTTAGCCACCTTCACAACCAGAGGAACCATGCCCTATGGCTCTTGTCTGTACACCACTCAGGTCCCACCTACTTTAGGCCCCATCTGTAATAGTCACCACCATTTACGACCTTCCATCCACCCACGACAAGCTTATCCGACACACCAACAAATCGGCAGACATGATCCATTCCATTTCCCAGAACAACGAGACTGACCGCTCTGTTCTCTAGTTCCAAAATGAAAGAATACTTTATTGGTTTCTTAGCCTGCTTATATATCCAGTACAGCATATTAAAGTTAATCACAGGACAATGCAATCTCCACCCCCCTCATCACACACTATGGCTAGTTACTATGCAGACATTTCGGCACCGATACTGACGAGACCTATCACATGCCTTTATCAATAGAATTCAAACAAAAAAAATCCCACAATGTATTTCCCTTCAATCCACATCTAGAGAAAGACGTACCGTCTCTGGCAGAATGGTCTTAACACCTGGGCATTAATAGGCTATCAAACAGTTTTATCACACAAAGAAAAGGTCTGTCAGGAGCAGATGCAATTAACACCTATTACACAGAGGGATGAGTCACTGTCTTGTTGACCGGGTCAAGTCAACATAAACCACTTGTAATATTCCAGTATCCTGCAATATGAAGTATCAATAATGTCCCATCTCATGTAATACATGAAGTATGATTTTATTAGCCACCCTACGCCCAAAAGGGCACAGGGTGGACTTAGACCCAGGAGTTATTAGTGCCGCTGGCACAGGAATATCTCTCATCCTTCCAAAGTCTCTGGTTGTCACAGGTCATTCCGTTACATCTCTTCCCTTTCGGTGGGAGACTGACACAGGAGGGTTGACTCCAAAGTCAGTCAGTAGTTCCAGTCCTCCAATGCTGGTATCCATACCGTACCCCAAATAAATTGCTCCAAACTGAGCATTACTCACCCCGCCAACCTCTGCCTCTCTCAGAGAACACGCCTGCCGCTGGGGAGAGGCCTGGACTGGCCCTTCTCCCTGGAGTCCTTTCAGCTGCTGGAGAGAAGACAGAGTGGCTGGGCTCAGTGCTGTTGGGGATCTGGGCCAATTGCCCCCCATTCCTGGGGTATACCAGTGGAGACTGAAGTCCCACCCACTGGTGTTAGGTGAAAATCCCCCGGTGCTTGCAAAGCAAAGCCGACATCCTCCTGTCCCAGTGCCACACCATTTTTTGGGGTTGTGTCAGTGGAGACTAAAGTCCCATCCACTACCCCAGGAACCCCCTCTTCCGTTAGTGGAGAGCAGAGGCCCGGGGCACTCTGCTTTGTTGCCAGCTCTTCTGCTGGGTTGCTGTGAGTGGAGACCACAGTCCCATCCACTACCACAGGGACCCCCACTTCCGTTAGTTGAGAGCAGAGGTCCGTGACCCTCTGTGCTGTTGCCAGCTCTTCCGCTGGGTTGCTGCGAGTGGAGACCACAGTCCCATCCACTATCACAGGAACTCTCTCTTCTGTTTGTTGGGAGCAGAGGCCCGTGACACTCTGCTCTGTTGCCAGTGATTCAGCTGGGAGTAAAAGCTTTATCACCTCAGCTTGTTGCTGGAGAGAGGGGCCAACCGCCCCGGCTCCCTGGAACTCCACACCATCCGCTTCTGCTTTAGGCTTTAGGGATGGCAATCTCCATATTTTCCACTGCCGATTCATCAGCCAGGATTTCACAGTTGTCATCTGACCTTTCCTCATAGTCCCAGGCAATGGGAGCCCCACCCTGCTGCTGAGCCGAGTCTAGCAGCTGTCTGTAGGCGATTTCCAAATCCCATTCCTGAATGGCCAGAAATTCCAAATCTTCCTGTAACCAGTGGCCTTCCGAGATATTCAATTTTTCCTCTCTGTGCTCCATTATGTCCTCCAAGCGCCACTCCCGATCATCCCCAAAGTTGGGATCACTGGACATCCTCCAATACAACAATCCCAGGCCATCATAGTCATAGCCTTCTGTGGGGCTGTCATCCGCTGACCACGGGCACTATTGGGCTACATACCACCGGAGGGCTCTGTAGCTCTCATCCAGCTGCATCTCTGCCCGGATCAGCCTGATTAACTCCGCTATCCACTCCTGCTTCGGTTGTTCCCCCAACAACGGCATTCGTACGTCATACTGCGGCCAGTACCTTGCATAGATGGAGGGCAGGACCTTTCCTTGGTGTTGCTGCTCCAGAGCTAGCGCTTCCTTCCAGAGTTGGCAACGAATCACATCCGACCATCCCAGCAGGGCCTCCTCTGATACTGGTCCTCTGTGCTGTATCTGCATCTCTTGTAACCTTTTTCGGAATTCCTCTTCCAAGGGGACTGGTATCTGTACCTCTCCCTTCTCTTCAGTTGGTGCTGCTGTGACTTCAGCTGCTGCAGCACTTCTTCGCTGTAGCAAGGTGGCATCCACAGCCACTATAACCTGGTCTATGATCTCCGGTGGAGGATTAGGACCATATTGTGCCAGTCCAGGTTTAACAGCCCGATCGAAAAATTCTTCCTCGGGTGTCCTGTCTGTTACGCTGGGCCTCTTAGCTCCATTTCGACAAGTTCTGCGATAATGTCCCTTTTCTTACGGTTGCTGGCCGGTCTTCCCCGGCTCTCCAGTTAGTCCATGAGGGAAGAGAGCTTCATCCGTTCATACTGTGTCTCCATTGTCCTGTTCCCTCGTAGCCTTCCTTCTGAAGATTGAATCATCCCACTGCTGTGCCACCAATGTAACGGTCACCACCGTTTACGACCTTCCATCCACCCACGACAAGCTTATCCGACACACCAACAAATCGGCAGACATGATCCATTCCATTTCCCAGAATAACCGCTCTGTTCTCTAGTTCCAAAATGAAAGATTACTTTATTGGTTTCTTAGCTTGCTTATATATCCAGTACAGCATATTAAAGTTAATCACAGGACAATGCAATCTCCACCCCCCTCATCACACACTATGGCTAGTTACTATGCACACATTTCGGCACCGATACTGACGAGACCTATCACATTCCTTTATCAATAGAATTCAAACAAAATACAATCCCACAATGTATTTCCCTTCAATCCACATCTAGAGACAGACGTACTGTCTCTGGCAGAAGGGTCTTAACACCTGGGCATCAATAGGCTATCAAACAGTTTTATCACACAATGAAAAGGTCTGTCAGGAGCAGATGCAATTAACACCTATTACACAGAGGGATAAGTCACTGTCTTGTTGACCGGGTCAAGTCAACATAAACCACTTGTAATATTCCAGTATCCTGCAATATGAAGTATCAATAATGTCCCATCCCATGTAATACATGAAGTATGATTTTATAAGCCACCCTACGCCCAAAAGGGCACAGCGTGGACCCAGGAGTTATTAAGCCGCTGGCACAGGAATATCTCTCATCCTTCCAAAGTCTCTGATTGTCATGGGTCATTCTGTTACACCATCTAACCAGGACCATGCAATCATTGAAGCCAATTAAGACCATTGCCTCAGGCGGTACTCAAGTTGGGACAGTGGGGGGCAGCACTGAATCCTGAGTGCCCTCACTGAAAACACTGTCAGTGCATTTTCAACCCTCTGTATGTTAATCCCCTGGTAATACAGCTTTATGGTGCAGGCAGCTGCCAGTGTCTAGGACACCAATGACTTGCACCACCAGTGATAGGGTGGGGGAGCACCCAACCCTGGTTTTAATCCTTTCTTAAATTTGGTTTGACATTCAATTTAAATGTGTATTTCAATCATATGTTTAGTCACACCCCAATTTTTTTTGCTGATTTCTACAGCATCTTTAAACTGGAGTTTGAGTTTTAAGTTTGATCAACCACTTCAGTTCCGAAAGTTTTACCCCCCCCCCCTTCATGACAAGGCCATTTTTTGCGATATGGCACTGCGTTATTTTAACTGACAATTGTGTTTCCACAAAAATTATGTCCATTTTCCCCCACAAACAAAGCTTTCTTTTGGTGGTATTTGATCACCTCTGTATTTTTTTTTCTCGCTATAAACAAATAAAGACATACAACTTAAAAAACATATATATATCTATATAGATATATATCTATATAAATATATATATCTATATATATATATATATATATATATATATATATATATAGATATAGATATAGATATTTATAGATATAGATATATATATATATTTTATACTCTTCGCTATAAAACAAATAAAAAAAACGAATTTCTTCATCAATTTAGGCCAATACGTATTCTGCTACACATTTTTGGTAAAAAAAAAAATACCAATAAGCCTATATTGATTGGTTTGTGCAAAAGTTATAGCGTTTACAAACTATAGGATTTTTTTTAATAGAATTTTTACTAGTAATGGCGGTGAATAGCGACTTATAATGGGACTGCTACATTGCCGCAGACACATCAGACACTGTGACACTTTTTTGGGGACCAGTGACACCAATACAGTGATATTATAAAATATGCACTGTCACTGTACTGAGGACACTGGCAGGGAAGAGGTTAACATCAGTGACGATCAAAGGGTTAAATGTATTCCTGGGAGCGCTTTGTAACTGTGTGGGGGGTACTTTAACTGTGAGAAGACAGAGATCCTCTGTCGGGAACAATCGGCAGGTCCTGGCGGACATTGGGTCCGCCGGACTCGCTTGTTGTGTTCCGCTGTGTCCAGCCAGCAGACCCCGATGTGCAAAATATTGTACCTGTACTGTACGTGATTTTGCGCTGTGGAGCGGTAGCACCACAGTACATATATGTGGGGCAGTCGGCAAGCGGTTAAAGAACCTTCTGAACCAGTTGGATGAACTATATCAATACATACAGTAACACAAACACTGTTTTGCTCAATTGCTTTGCAATATATGCAAAGGTCTGAATTGACTTCTAGTTTATTTTTATTTTTTATATTTTGAATACATCGGGATAACCTCTGGCAGGATTTTAAATTCCATGAAGGAAAGTGGGCAAAGGTCAGAGTTTGGATAAAAAGATGGTGTCACCTTGCCTATTCAGTGCAAACTGGCAGTGTCTTTGCAAAGGGAGCCCAAACCTGCTGACACACACCTCACTAGCACAACCCCTTCCCTGTTTCCTCTGTTTCCTCAGCTGGAGCGGCAATATACTGATTTTAAGGTGAATAGCAATGGGTCTGGGGGGCCCATTTACACAGACATTGTCAATTTGCCCTGAATGGGTAAGCTCTTTCGAGTCCATCTCCAAGTTAGAAAAACAAACAAAAAACTCCCAGTTACACCTATCCCACCTGCTTGTACCTCATTGTAAATAATAATGATAAAAAAACGACCCTTATGCAAGTATGCTATCACATGCCCCCCTGTAGCACCTCTTCTGGTAGTGAAGACTGGTGATCCACCACTGCAGTTCAGGCTTGCCGACTGGTCTTGTTGCCACCTCTTACAAAGGGATGCCATGATACCACCTCTTTAAAGAAAACCTATACCCTGAAAATGCACACTAAGGTATTTACATAGTCTGAACAAGCACAACATATTTTAAAAAAACATGCTTGCATTCAACTCTCTAGCTATAGGTATTGTAGATAAATTCATCTTCAAATTTCACAACAGAAGCATAGTTATTTTCCCATTATGTTCTATTGCAGCAAAATGTAAGAAAATATGTATTTCAGTTTTTTTTTTTTTCTTTTTAAATACAATGTCGTTATTAGCTAAAGGAAAGGGAGTGGGGAAGAGAAGGCTTCTCTTTTTTTTGAGAGGGGCAGAGGTCAGCTTTAATGTCTGTATCCAGGAAATTTCTCCTCACTTTTTTTGGCTGGAGAAAGGCATAAGGCAAAGCTTATAAAAATGTATTTCAGCATGGTCAAGCCCTTTAAAAATCCAAACTGAAAATATTATTTATACAAGGAACCTCTCTAACTCTCTGTACAGTGAGTCAACATGTAATTTCTGGGTTGACAAGAAAAGTAAACATCCACCTGAAATTTCCTTTTATTTTATTCCTTTTTTGTACTCTTGACGTTTATAAATAGTTCTGGATAGAAGCTTTTCTTTGTAATGCTTGGATGAGGTTGTACTCTCAGAGCGTGTGCAACTGTAATTATCAGAAGATGCTCTTTCTGCTGGATTCATAACAGAAAACTGAACATCTATTTCCACATGACGAATGCATGCTATACTTACCTGTGTGTGGGAATAGATTAAATATCTCATTGGTAACACATTGCTAAATATGCATATATTAGAAATAAAAGGTGAAATTTCCATTTAAAGTAGACCTAACTGAATGATATTTAGGTTGCTAAAGGTGACAGTAAACTGCTTTTAAATCTTAAAGTAGTTCTTTGAATTTGAAAAATTAGCAAAGCATATTCTTCTATAGTGTGTACTTGCCTTGATCCAAATAACCTAGTGTGTTTCCTGTCTGCTCTCTCCTTCCTCTGCCATCTGCACTAATCACTTCTGATAGTCTATGTCAGTGATAAAGAACCTTGGCACCCCAGATGTTTTGGAACTACATATCCCATGATGCTCTACTACACTGCAGAGTGCATGAGCATCATGGGAAATGTAGTTCCAAAACATCTGGAGTGCCAAGGTTCGCCATCACTGGTCTATGTCAACAGCAGGCATTCCCTGGAGATGCCACCCTCTCCCGGGCACACAATAAGTGAGTGACAGCCTCAGATGTGCATGTTTCCCTATGAGCCTGTGTAGAGGGGGTGTCTCCATTTTCTCAACTCAGCTCTCAGATTACACTCAGATTCCGCTCTGTGCTGTGCAGTGTGTGACATCAGATTTCGGACTCCTGTAAATTCTGCATTTTAAATGTCTATAGAGAAGGGTGAAAATAAACATATGCGACTTCTGTGAGAGGATTTGCTTCATCTCTATATATCACCTGAGCCTTGTCACTTCAGCAGGTTTATACAAGGGCTTTCAACCACTTAAAAGTGATTGTAAAGTCTTGTTTTTTCTTTTTAAATAAAAATAACAAGCATGGATTTGCACAGAGCAGCCCAGAGTCTCCTCTTCACCGGTCTGTCCTCTTTGCTCCTGGCGCCTCCCTCCCAACGAGTGCCCCCACAGCAAGCAGCTTGCTATGGGGGCACCTGAGCCAAGTCACAGATCCCTGTGTCCCGGCCCTGCCTCCTCTCTCTCCTGAATGGCTGACTGACTTTGTTTGTGAGCAGCAGTTGCCAATGGCGTCACTGCAGTGTCTCAGCCAATCAGGAGGGAATGTTTCGGACGGCTGAGATATTCATGGACAAGTATTAGGGGGGCCCAAGGGGGACTGCTCCACGCAGAAGGCTTTTTATCCTAATGCATAGAATGCATTAAGATAAAAAAGAAAAATTCTGACTTTTCACCCCCTTTAACTCAGAAAAGTACCTTCTTTTGGGCTCAGCCTCCTCTAAGGCCTCGTACACATGACCGAGGAACTAGTCGTAAATGAAACATCGTTTTCTTCGACGAGTTCCTTGTTAGGCAAGCTTGACAAACTTGAGAACTTGACATACTTAAGAAACTTGACAAGCTTTCTTTGCGTAAACACAGTCAAGACCAAATCTCCTCGCTCTCAAATGCGGTGACATACAAGACATACGACGGCACTATAAAGGGGAAGTTCGATTCCACTGGCACAACTCTTGGGGCTGCTTTTGCTAATCTCATGTTACTGCATGTTAAGTAAAAGTTTGGTAAGAGACGAATTGCACTTTTCAGTCTGTTACCACGTGACAAATGTGCTATCTCAATTACAAACGCTACTTTTACCGAAGGTGCGCTCCCGTCTCATAATTTATTCTTTATGCGTGGGTTTCTAAGCATACACACGAACGTGTTTCTCGTCGAAAACCAGCCCGACGAGGAACACGACGAGGAAATTGAGACTCCCAACGAGGAAAAATAGAACTTGTTCTCTTTTTTTCTCGTCGAGTTCCACATCAGTTTTCTCGATGAAAAGCATACACACAACCGTTTTCCTCGGCAAAAAAGCTCTGCCACCAAGTTTCTTGATGTATTCTGTCGAGGAATACGGTCGTGTGTACGAGGCCTAACTCTCGTAATTCCTTTTTTTTCCCTTACTGCTGTGCTTTAACTTCCTGTTAGAGGGTTGCTATGTTCATTCTCCATGGTCCAATTGTATGTAGGAACATAGTCACCCTCTCTTGCTCACGCCCAAGATGGACTATGGGATTTGTAGTATACATAGAGCAGTGTACATGACTGCAACTAATGTGCTCTGCTTGTTCCAAACAAAGGGAATTGGGGAGAGGGAGGTTCAGGAGCTCAATGAATACATTACAAGAAGGCAGAAGAATACAGTGAGAAATTATTTCATGGAAAATAGATTACAGTGCCCATAAGGTGATTGAGAATTGCTTTTAAAATTATATTAACCTATAAAAGCTTACGTGCAGCCGAAATAAAAAACACACAACGCACAGGGGTCATAACTTACAATCAGTGGGGTGTGTCCCTTGTCCTGATGCCTCTTCTGTAAAAGTATTCTCTCTCTATGCCTCCACACACCCTCATCACCATAATTCTCTGATGCGGCAGGCGGTAATAGATCTAAGGGGCTTTCACAGGCTCTCATCAAGAGAGTTTGACTATACCCACCCTTTCAGCTATTCTGTTCATATAAGTCATACTACAGCTTCTATGAATGGAAAAGGATCTATGAATAGAGGGGCTGTCCTTTCAATCATCTGCCCAACTGCCATTCTTAGATTTCTCTCCATTCACAGAAGCTGTGTTATGGCTTCTATGAATGGCAGAACTGGGTGGAAAGGCCGGGCATAGTTTAGCTTTCTTAATGAGAGCCTGTGACAGACCCTTAATTCTATTAACCCCTTCCAAACTGGAGGATTACAGTGGTAGGGGCATGGATGAAGGAGAATTTCGGTGGAGGCATCAGCACAACATACACATCCTGCTGACTGTATGTTATGTCCCTTGTGCTGTTTTTTTTTTTTTTTCTTTATTATGGCTGCACCCAGGCTTTAAAGCTTATATAACATTTTAGTGATTTGGGTTTTCTTTCATGTCTCCTGGGACTTTAATGGGGAGATCTTCAGTCTCTCGACAGTGTAGAGGATGTAGCAGCATGAGGAGAAATACCCAAAGGTGGACAGGAACACATAAATCTATGCCTAGGCAAACACTAACAGAAGCAGGAACTACAGTAAGAAGATATTGCTGCTGATGTTTACAGGTTTATAGCTAAAATAAGTCCATGGGTGACTGCCTACCAGATTTCAACCAATAGTTGAAATCATTTAAACAATAATTAATCTAAAGTTATATCATTTTAATACCTAACATATATCTTTTTTTAGCAAGATTCCACCTCGGTCACGGTTGAAGTAGATCACTGATACTTCAGAGGATAACGCTTCAACAAAAGAGCTAATATTGGAATATTGTAGTACTCTGTTGAATTTCCACTAAACCCTTTAAAAACTGCACTAAGTTGGAAAATGATGTCGGTTGCTTAACAGATAAACAGTGGGATTATATCCTAGAAAATACACCCACAGTAGCAGTTAATCCTATCAGAAACTGACTCAATTATATATTCTATACAGAACATAGCACACATTACATTAGCTATTTAGAGCTTAACTCAGCAATTGACTTGGCCTAAATCTACAACTGAATTTGGTGATTTTAGTCATACAGTATTGTCACGTTGACAACTTTTATAGTATATTTATAAGGTTGTTTTTTAGAATGGGGAAGAGTTAGACCTTACAGCATGTTTTTTCTTTTTTGTTGTTGCTGTCTGTGTCTCAATTGGGGAAATTCACCGCTCTAGTTGCATTGCATTATCACCAAAACAGACATTTAGCGAAAGTTCTAAATTTAGGACAAATGGCTAATCTACCAAAATGTTCCTCATTTCGGTAATTACCTAAAATTCTATGTAAGGTAAGTGTAGTAAAAGGGGGGGGGGGGATGATATTGATACCTAAATATTTTTTTAACTTAATACAGGGAATGCAGGTTTTAGAACAAGCTTTTTTCATTTAGCACCCCCTCTCCATACACCCTTTTTAATCACTTTTAGGGTGCATACTTCAGTTTCGAAAGTCTTTAGTATGGTCAAGTAATATGGACAGTGTCCCTCTTTGGTGTCATTTGTCATCTACTGCATAGACCATCTGCAGCATTCCATTGTGAGTCCAGACTGTAAGGCCGTGTACACACGACCGTTTTCCTCGGCAGAATCCACCAAGAAACTAGGTGGGAGAGCTTTTTTGCCGAGGAAAACAGTCGTGTGTATACTTTTCATCAAGCAAACTGTTGAGGAACACGAGGAGGAAAAAAATGAGCAAGTTCTCTTTTTCCTCGACGGGAGTCGTCGTGTTCCTCGTCGGGCTGGTTTTCCAACGAGAAACATATTGGTGTGTATGCTTAGAAACCCGCGCATCTTCGGTAAAAGTAATATTTGTAATGAAGATAGCACATTTGTCACGCTGTAACAGACTGAAAGTGCAAATGTCTCTCACCAAACTTTTACCTAACACGCAGTAACATGAGATTAGCAAAAGCAAGCCCCAAGGGTTGTGCCAGTGGAATCAAACTTCCCCTCGTTGTATGTGTTGAAGTCACCGAGTTTCAGAACGAGGAGATTTGGTCTTGACTGTGTGTACGCAAAGACAGCTTGTCAAGTTTCTCGACAAGCCTAACAAGGAACTCGTCGAGGAAAACGATGTGTCTTTTCCGACGAGTTCCTCGGTCGTGTGTACGAGGCCTAAGAGGACAAGATGGAGTGATGAAATTGACAGCCTGGGCTCAAAGGAAGGGTGAATTATGTTGGGTATGATGAAACCCAAGAAATGACACAGTACAATGGAGAAGGATTCTGCAGGGAGCACTGGAGCATGGAGAGGGTAGGTAGTGTGTGTCCTGTCTTGCATTGGTTGCAGAGTCATCGGCCATACAACTATTTTAATACATCTCCTTACAAAATCCTTAACATCCGTCCTGAAGAAGCCCCACGGCGCAACGTGCGTCGGCGACTTTAGGGATTTTGTGTATAGAGTGGTTTACCTGTATATATGTACTTTTGTTATTTTTATGTATACATGTTCAATTTGTTTTATTTTATGACGACATTAAAATTATATTTTTAAACTACTTCCTTGGCCTCAATAGTCCGACCTTCAATACCTCTCCACAGCTATTGTTTTTCATTTTTTACAGTCCCGGTGAAGTCTCTTCGTGAACCTCACAGTCCTGGTGAAGTCTCTTCGTGAACCTCACAGTCCTGGTGAAGTCTCTTCGTGAACCTCACAGTCCCGGTGAAGTCTCTGCGTGAACCTCACAGTCCCGTGTGAAGTCTCTTCGTGAACCTCACAGTCCCGTGTGAAGTCTCTGCGTGAACCTCACAGTCCCGGTGAAGTCTCTGCGTGATTTGGGAATTTGGGAACTTTTTTTTTGCAGAAAAATCTATTTCACCTAAATCACTCCACTCATTTCTAGAGGCAGAGGCATGAAGGGATTTGTAATTTTACCACAGCCGGAGTGATGAGGTTGCCTACCCCTGGCATAGAGACTGTTGTGTTTTAAAGAAGAGCCCAATCTGATAGATTTACAGTGGCAAACAGGATCTGCAGAGCTAATCTAGGAAGCAAAGTCTGTATACTGTAAATAGTGAGCATGTAATTTCAAACTAGACATACTGTACAAAGAATGGTTTTAATGCACTAGTACTAATTTATAAATGTAATCACTTTAGGAGAATATTTTCCAGGTGAATATCTAAACAATATTAAAAGAACAACGTGTTTTTAATATTGTAAATCTCCCACCCCCCTCAGTGATACCCATATGGTGAAATCCCCTTATTCTCACTCGTGAGATCATCACTGTGTGGCTCCACTTTGTGCCACATGGGCTTTGTGCTAGAGCCTCTTATTAGTGTGCACGTGCACTGTTGCCCCATTTATTCGATAGATGCCTGTATGCATGGAGGCCTCCAGTATCCATAAGATGGTCAATGTTTGCCATTAAATTCCCTACTCAAATTCTCCATAAAGGAATACAACTGTTTGAGAGGGTCTCCTTTGTTTAGGCTTTTTCTGAGGGGGTGAAGTCACGGGCTATTTCACGGATTCTTATATTTCCTACAATTGGTGAGAGCAATAGGAGCAATAGGAGCTTTACAAATTAAAAAAAAGGAGAACTAGCCTTTAAGAATATACATAGAAAGGTATGTAAAAGTTTCCGGAGCTTTTCAGAAATTGATATTTCACATTAAGGCGGTTTGTTGAGGGTGATATTTACCAGCACAAAGTTGACATAATGACTAATAATATCCTACAGAAATAGTGGCAAGTCCTAATTTAAAGCCCAAAGTGGTAGCTAGCTAATACAGAACTACAGCCTACATAAAGGATTTATATAAATGTCAAATATCTCATTTTCTGTACAAGTTACGTACATACTTATTTGTGAACTTATTTGCATCACTTTGAAATAAACACTTAAATGCTTTTTTATGGTTCATTGGTTCTTCGGTTATACACAGATGAAAAGAAAGCACAATACAAAAAGTATAGAGAGTCTGGTCATAAACACAATAAAAAGAAAGCAAGAGGCCACATTCATTCCAATGATTATTTACCGTATATACTCGAGTATAAGCCGAGTATAAGCCGACCCATATATAAGTCGAATGTGAAAAAATGAGAATGGTAAGGGAAAGGGAGGGATGGACTGGGGGAGTAGAAGGCATAAGAAAAAACAAAGGGATTGCACTCACATGGGCCACATCCGTATATAGAATCAAAAATGAAAAACAATAGCTGTGGAGAGGTATTGAAGGTCGGACTATCGAGGCCAAGGAAGTAGTTTAAAAATATAATTGTAATGTCGTCATAAAATAAAACAAATTGAACATGTATACATAAAAATAACAAAAGTACATATATACAGGTAAACCACTCTATACACAAAATCCCTAAAGTCGCCGACGCACGTTTCGCCGTGGGGCTTCTTCAGGACGGATGTTAAGGATTTTGTAAGGAGATGTATAAAAATAGTTGTATGGCCGATGACTCTGCAACCAATGCAAGACAGGACACACACCACGGTCGGATATTCGATAGTATATAAAATACTGGATTCAGAAAAGTCCTCAGAACTTGTTATAGATCTGTTAATTGACAGTAGAGTCAAAGTGAGGGTATTTTCAACATTCATAAAAAAATTGTGCTATTGGCAGCCTCCATTCCTTGATAGGAGACCATAGGGCCAACTGGGACACATAGCCAAGAGAATATATTGAGCTTGAAGTTATTAAAGGGTACCAGACCGCCAATCAGCACATAGACTTTTAAGCTTCTAAGTATGAGCCGGCCGATCAGGGGGTTGACTCGTGCGGGCGTCCGTGTCCCAGGGTGTACATCTGCATGACACTTTGACTCTACTGTCAATTAACAGATCTATAACAAGTTCTGAGGACTTTTCTGAATCCAGTATTTTATATACTATCGAATATCTGACCGTGGTGTGTGTCCTGTCTTGCATTGGTTGCAGAGTCATCGGCCATACAACTATTTTTATACATCTCCTTACAAAATCCTTAACATCCGTCCTGAAGAAGCCCCACGGCGCAACGTGCATCGGCGACTTTAGGGATTTTGTGTATAGAGTGGTTTACCTGTATATATGTACTTTTGTTATTTTTATGTATACATGTTCAATTTGTTTTATTTTATGACGACATTAAAATTATATTTTTAAACTACTTCCTTGGCCTCGATAGTCCGACCTTCAATACCTCTCCACAGCTATTGTTTTTCATTTTTTACAGTCCCGGTGAAGTCTCTTCGTGAACCTCACAGTCCTGGTGAAGTCTCTTCGTGAACCTCACAGTCCCGGTGAAGTCTCTGCGTGAACCTCACAGTCCCGGTGAAGTCTCTGCGTGAACCTCACAGTCCCGTGTGAAGTCTCTTCGTGAACCTCACAGTCCCGTGTGAAGTCTCTGCGTGAACCTCACAGTCCCGGTGAAGTCTCTGCGTGAACCTCACAGTCCCGGTGAAGTCTCTGCGTGAACCTCACAGTCCCGGTGAAGTCTCTTCGTGAACCTCACAGTCCCGTGTGAAGTCTCTGCGTGAACCTCACAGTCCTGGTGAAGTCTCTGCGTGAACCTCACAGTCCCTCACAGTCCCGGTGAAGTCTCTTCGTTTTATTTTATGACGACATTAAAATTATATTTTTAAACTACTTCCTTGGCCTCGATAGTCCGACCTTCAATACCTCTCCACAGCTATTGTTTTTCATTTTTTACAGTCCCGGTGAAGTCTCTTCGTGAACCTCACAGTCCTGGTGAAGTCTCTTTGTGAACCTCACAGTCCCGGTGAAGTCTCTGCGTGAACCTCACAGTCCAAGTGAAGTCTCTGCGTGAACCTCACAGTCCCGGTGAAGTCTCTGCGTGAACCTCACAGTCCCGTGTGAAGTCTCTTCGTGAACCTCACAGTCCCGTGTGAAGTCTCTGCGTGAACCTCAAAGTCCCGGTGAAGTCTCTGCGTGAACCTCACAGTCCCGGTGAAGTCTCTGCGTGAACCTCACAGTCCCGGTGAAGTCTCTTCGTGAACCTCACAGTCCCGTGTGAAGTCTCTGCGTGAACCTCACAGTCCCGGTGAAGTCTCTGCGTGAACCTCACAGTCCCGGTGAAGTCTCTTCGTGAACCTCACAGTCCCGGTGAAGTCTCTTCGTGAACCTCACAGTCCCGGTGAAGTCTCTTCGTGAACCTCACAGTCCCGGTGAAGTCTCTGCGTGAACCTCACAGTCCCGGTGAAGTCTCTGCGTGAACCTCACAGTCCCGGTGAAGTCTCTGCGTGAACCTCACAGTCCCGGTGAAGTCTCTTCGTGAACCTCACCGGGACTGTGAAGTCTCTGCGTGAACCTCACAGTCCCGGTGAAGTCTCTCCGGTGAAGTCTCTGCGTGAACCTCATAGTCCCGGTGAAGTCTCTGCGTGAACCTCACAGTCCCGGTGAAGTCTCTTCGTGAACCTCACCAGGACTGTGAAGTCTCTGCGTGAACCTCACAGTCCCGGTGAAGTCTCTGCGTGAACCTCACAGTCCCGGTGAAGTCTCTTCGTGAACCTCACAGTCCCGGTGAAGTCTCTGCGTGAACCTCACAGTCCCGGTGAAGTCTCTTCGTGAACCTCACAGTCCGGTGAAGTCTCTGCGTGAACCTCACAGTCCCGGTAAAGTCTCTGCGTGAACCTCACAGTCCCGTGTGAAGTCTCTGCGTGAACCTCACAGTCCCGGTGAAGACTCTTTGTGAACCTCACAGTCCCGTGTGAAGTCTCTGTGTGAACCTCACAGTCCCGTGTGAAGTCTCTGCGTGAACCTCACAGTCCTGTGTGAAGTCTCTGCGTGAACCTCACAGTCCCGTGTGAAGTCTCTGCGTGAACCTCACAGTCCCGGTGAAGTCTCTTCGTGAACCTCACAGTCCCGTGTGAAGTCTCTGCGTGAACCTCACAGTCCCGGTGAAGTCTCTTCGTGAACCTCACAGTCCCGTGTGAAGTCTCTGCGTGAACCTCACAGTCCCAGTGAAGTCTCTGCGTGAACCTCACAGTCCCGTGTGAAGTCTCTGCGTGAACCTCACAGTCTCGGTGAAGTCTCTGCGTGAACCTCACAGTCCCAGTGAAGTCTCTTTGTGAACCTCACAGTCCCGGTGAAGTCGCTTCGTGAACCTCACAGTCCCGGTGAAGTCTCTTCGTGAACCTCACAGTCCCGGTGAAGTCTCTTCGTGAACCTCACAGTCCCGGTGAAGTCTCTTCGTGAACCTCACAGTCCCGGTGAAGTCTCTTCGTGAACCTCACAGTCCCGGTGAATATATTCTCTTGACTATGTGTCCCAGTTGGCCCTATGGTCTCCTATCAAGGAATGGAGGCTGCCAATAGCACCATTTTTTTATGAATGTTGAAAATACCCTCACTTTGACTCTACTGTCAATTAACAGATCTATAACAAGTTCTGAGGACTTTTCTGAATCCAGTATTTTATATACTATCGAATATCCGACCGTGGTGTGTGTCATGTCTTGCATTGGTTGCAGAGTCATCGGCCATACAACTATTTTTATACATCTCCTTACAAAATCCTTAACATCCGTCCTGAAGAAGCCCCACGGCGAAACGTGCGTCGGCGACTTTAGGGATTTTGTGTATAGAGTGGTTTACCTGTATATATGTACTTTTGTTATTTTTATGTATACATGTTCAATTTGTTTTATTTTTATGACAACATTAAAATTATATTTTTAAACTACTTCCTTGGCCTCGATAGTCCGACCTTCAATACCTCTCAACAGCCATATATAAGTCGAGACACCTAATTTTACCACAAAAAAATGGGAAGACGTAATGACTCGAGTATAAGCCTAGGGTGTCCATCTGCATGCCTCACTGTGTCTCACTTTGCCTCACTGTGTCCATGTGCATGCCTCACTGTTAGACTGATGTTTAACATGGGAGTCTATGGAAGTGGTGCACAGGTTTGAAAAATCAGTGCTCCCCAGCCGTAGGTCCCCCAGACAAAAAACATTGCTCACTTGTAGAGGAGAAATGGGGCTACATGTTTGCTAAGTTCCGGGTTCAGGGGTACCCGGTCCCCAAAGTCACCAGAGAAATTACCATTTAACATGGGAGTCTATGGAAGGGGTGCCCGTCTTTGAAAATTTGGTGCTCCCCCAGCCGTAGGTCTCCCGGACAACAAACTTTGCACACTTGTAGAGGAAGAGTTTGGGGACCAATGGCAGGCCGGTACCGGGTCCCCAAAGTCCGGGAAATCAGGCGCAAAAAAGGTCACTCTAGTGTAAGCCGAGGGGGGCATTTAGAGCACAAAAAAAGTGCTAAAAAACGTGGCTTATACTTGAGTATATACGGTATATTCTATTAGGACAACCATGAATACAGATCATTCATACATTTATAGTAAAAAAAATGGGCAGTAGGTGGTGTGCACCGAAGGAAGGGCATTTCAACACTTAAAGTGCCACCTAACATCCACAGTGTCCTTCTCTAAGCTACCTACAGATAACAGATACTGGTTAGATGCATAGGCATGATCCAACACATAAACTCTCAATCTGCAAAATACATTTGCATAAACATGTATGATGTATGAGGAGGAAGCTAACAATGCCCGCCCAACTGAATGCTGGCTTATTTCTTGGGAAAATAACAGTGCTTGGCCAGGAAAATCTAATTTTACTATAGAAAAGACTAAAGCAGAGGTTGAATACAGTACAATCCTTGCCTAACAATGAGTTAGATCAATATCATCTTTTGTCGTAAAGTGCTGTAAAGCTGAAGTCTAGCCTTACCTTCCATATTGCACAGTTGTACAAGCTACTCCCCCCCTGCTGAAATTGTTTATTCTGATTGCCTGTTTGTGGTCCACCATTTTCATTCATTAGATTTAAGTTCTTTCATGCATGGAGGCTCAACATTACCTCTGCATGCTTCCTCTATAGATGAGTCCACTGCCTACATCAGGGCCAGTGTTGCCAACCGTCAGTATTTTTACTGGCAGCCAGTAGAAAATAGGCACTTTTCTCCTGCCAGTAAGAGGAAAAGGTTGCCAGTAAAAAATATGGTTGTGACACTCGGCTTGGAACTGTGCATGTGTAGTTCAGGTCCGGAGGTGGCCGAGACTGTCCAAGTGCCTACTACAGTGTATTCAGTTGGTGCTGTCAGGGAACGGGACTGGTGGAGGTGGTGCCTGAGAGTGTCGTGTGATGTCATGGAGCAAAGGAGCCAAGTGGAGCAGCTGGAGCCTCGTGTGAGGGACGGTAGGTAGCAAGGCAAGCCGGGAGCAGGACTGTCAGTGCTTTGGAGTGGAGGGACCCCCTGGTGTGGAGACTCACTGACTCAGGAGGGCATGTGTCCTGTCGTGATCTTTGCTGTTACACATTACTGTTCATGTCACTGAGAATCATGAGTTTCATGTGTGTGTGCCACCCAGTCTAATTTCTTGCCCTCCTGAGTCCCGTCCCTGAGCTACTTACTTTCCTTTATTAAAAAAAAAATATGTTTGTTGCCTTAATATCTACCTTAAATTACATTTCTAATTGCATATTGTACTTATTTGTAGCCTAAATACTGAGATTTGTACTTAAAACTGTAATTTTGTAACTTTTTGGAAATGCCAGTAAAAACTTGGCTGTGCCAGTAAATTTTGAGTGTTGTGTCAGTACATTTCAATCTAGTAGGTTAGCAACACTAATCAGGGCTCAGGGCCCTTCAGAGGAGTACAAAGGCAGCATTTAGTAATGTTTTTCAGGAAGCTACGTACAGTGCCTTGGCAACTCTTCCCACCAGCTATGATCTGCCTGCATTGCATGCAGTGCATAGTGAAGCATAGAGATCTTGGGCCAGATTCAGGTAGATGGGCGCATCTTTATTCTTGAGTAACGTTTCTCATTTACGTTACTCCACCGAAACTTTAGGAGAAAGTACTGTATTCACAAAGCACTTGCTCCTAAAGTTGCGGCGGCGTAGCGAAAATGGGCCGTCGGAATTCAAATTGGGCGGGTAGGGGGCGTGTAGGCGCGATCCCACGGCCGTCAATGTATCCCAGTGCGCATGCTCCACATTAGGATGGTGTTTTCTACGTGAACGTCAATGACGTCAATCCCCATTCACGGACAAGTTACGCAAACAACGTGAAACTTTTTCAAATCGACGCGGTCACGACCGCCATACTTAACATAGGATACGCGTGCTTTGTGTTGCTTTATCTTTACGCCGGGAAACCCCTTACGGAAACATCGTAAAGTGACTGCGTCGGGCCCTCGTACGTTTGTGAATTGCCGTATCTCGCTGATTTACATATTCTCGGCGTAAATCAACGGTAACGCCCCTAGCGGGCATTTTAAAATTGAAGTTCCGATAGGACGGCGAAATACAATTACGCCGCTCGTATCTGGACTCAATCCCGGCATACAGTGCCTGCCGCCGGGAATGTGTTTTTAGCACGCCAGCATCGCGCTGAATCTCGGCGACAGGCTGCCGATATCTCGCACTCGCTGGAATAGTAAAAGCACATTCCAGCGAGTGCGTCATAGAAGCGACGGGTATCCGACGCGGATTCCCGCCAATTCTACACGTGGGCAGAGTTTGTTATGAATCCTGAGGAGAAATTCCCGCCGGATTTTTAAAGAAAAATCCGGCATGGGTTCCCCCCTCAGGAGCATAACGGGCCCTTAGGTCTGTTATGGGTTGTAAGGAGACCCCCTACGCCGAAAAAACGGCGTGGGGGTCCCCCCACAATCCATAACAGACCCGTATCCAAAGCACGCCGGCCGGCCGGTCAGGAAGGGAGTGGGGGCGAGCGAGCGCCCCCCCCCCTCCTGAGCCGTACCGGGCAGCATGCCCTCAACATGGGGGGGTCAGGTGCTCTGGAGCAGGGGGCGCACTGCGGCCCCCCACCCCAGAGCACCCTGTCCCCATGTTGATGAGGACAGGGCCCCTTCCCGACAACCCTGGCCGTTGGTTGTCGGGGTATGCGGGCGGGAGGCTTATTGGAATCTGGAAGCCCCCTTTAATAAGGGGGCCCCCAGATACCGGCCCCCCACCCTAAGTGAATGAGTATGGGGTACATTGTACCCCTACTCATTCACCTGCAAATTAAAAGTGTAAACACAAATAAACCACACAGGGTATTGAAATATTTTATTAGTTGGCCGCGGGGGGGGGGGGTGTGTATGATCGCTTTTATAAAAGCGCCCCCCTCCGGCGGGCTTCTGTGGGGGGTGGGTGCCGCCGTCTGGTTCTCTTCCGCCGCCGGGGGGGGGCGCTTTGATAAAAGCGTCCACCACCCGGCGGGCTTCTTTCGACGTCTTCGGCGGCTGGGGGGTCTTCTCCCACTCTCCGGGGTCTTCTCCGGCTCTCCGGGGGTCTTCTGCGGCTCTCCGGGGGTCTTCTCCGCTCTCCGGGGGTCTTCTGCTTCTTCAGGACTCGCCGCCGCTATCTTCGTGTTAGCTCAATTACTGGCGGCGGCGAGTCCCCTCTTCTGTGACGTCTTCTTCCTCTCTTCTTCTTCTCCAGATGTTGACGCGACGCTTCCTCCCGCTGTTATGGCTGGCGCGCGGCTCGCAGTGAATTATATAGGCCTGTCTTGTGACGTCGCAGTCCCATCATGCTCCGGTAGGTACCACGTGCTACCTACCGGAGCATGATGGGACTGCGACGTCACAAGACAGGCCTATATAATTCACTGCGAGCCGCGCGCCAGCCATAACAGCGGGAGGAAGCGTTGCGTCAACATCTGGAGAAGAAGAAGAGAGGAAGAAGACGTCACAGAAGAGGGGGCTCGCCGCCGCCAGTAATTGAGCTAACACGAAGATAGCGGCGGCGAGTCCTGAAGAAGAAGAAGACCCCCGGAGAGCGGAGAAGACCCCCGGAGAGCCGCAGAAGACCCCCCGAGAGCCGGAGAAGACCCCGGAGAGTGGGAGAAGACCCCCCAGCCGCCGAAGACGTCGAAAGAAGCCCGCCGGGTGGTGGGCGCTTTTATCAAAGCCCCCCCCCCGGCGGCGGAAGAGAACCAGACGGCGGCACCCACCCCCCACAGAAGCCCGCCGGAGGGGGGCGCTTTTATAAAAGCGATCATACACACCCCCCCCCCCCGGCGGCCAACTAATAAAATATTTCAATACCCTGTGTGGTTTATTTGTGTTTACACTTTTAATTTGCAGGTGAATGGGTAGGGGTACAATGTACCCCATACTCATTCACTTAGGGTGGGGGGCCGGTATCTGGGGGCCCCCTTATTAAAGGGGGCTTCCAGATTCCGATAAGCCTCCCGCCCGCATACCCCGACAACCAACGGCCAGGGTTGTCGGGAAGGGGCCCTGTCCTCATCAACATGGGGACAGGGTGCTCTGGGGTGGGGGGCCGCAGTGCGCCCCCTGCCCCAGAGCACCTGACCCCCCATGTTGAGGGCATGCTGCCCGGTACGGCTCAGGAGGGGGGGGCGCTCGCTCGCCCCCACTCCCTTCCTGACCGGCCGGCCGGCGTGCTTTGGATACGGGTCTGTTATGGATTGTGGGGGGACCCCCACGCCGTTTTTTCGGCGTAGGGGGTCTCCTTACAACCCATAACAGACCTAAGGGCCCGTTGTGCTCCTGAGGGGGGAACCCATGCCGGATTTTTCTTTAAAAATCCGGCGGGGATTTCTCCTTCAGGATTCATAACAAACTCCGCCCACGTGTAGAATTGGCGGGAATCCGCGTCGGATCCCCGTCGCTTCTATGACGGCTTTGTCTCCATCGCGGCAAGCCAGCTCGGCGCTGGCTCCCGCGATGGGGCTCGTAGGTGGTCAATCTCGCCGAGAAAGGGAGCGAGATTGACACAATATCCCAGTCACCTACTGTATCTTGTTTTCTGAATACAGAAAACAGATACGCCAGCATAGGTTAGAAGTTACGCGACTTATCTACAGATAAGCCGTGTAAATTCTACCTGAATCTGGCCCCTAGTGATTAGATCACAAGGTTTAAAATATGGTATGTAATGAAAACAAAATAGCTTTATTTAAAAGTCATTAGCATGTAGATGAAGAGGGAGGGAGGAAACAGTTAAGATATATGATTAAACTTCAGCTTTAAGCATACTTTTTACAAACCCTTGCAAAATGTTTTAGGTTTAATGGTCCTTTAAAAAATAAAACAAAACAAAAAAATATTATTTCTCTCAAAACCAAACTTCCTGCTCCGGGAAGATGTTTTATTTTTGGGGCATTTTTTGCACAGGGTTAGCGCACACAATTTACACTCTGTCTGCTATCCAGGCTTGTACTAATGGAGATATACCTTAGGGAATTTATGCCGATGTGCACCGGACAGAACAAATTCTTCAGCTTGCCTAACACACCAGTGAAGGAGATGTATGAAAAATAACAGAAATAAATTGAGTCTATATATATTTCAGTCACATTTATATGATGTTGAAATAATTCCTCTGTACAGCGTTGACAGTTTTAGTGCTGATATTATGTGTTCTGTGGTGTGATTATCGGTAAAATGTGCACACGCCAAAAAAACATAATAAATGTGTGTATAGCTTTTGGAAAGGGTTTCAGGTCCTTGAATATACACAAATATTATTATTTAATGCATTTGGTTGTGTGATTTTGTAAAATATCGTTTGATATATTTTTTCCGCTTAGGAACTCATACAAGACTTTAGGACATTAGCACTACAAAGCTAGGCTGTAGTACATAGCATGCTACATAAATTTATCAGGTTACAAAAAAAAAAAAAAAAAATGAATAGAAATCTTTATACGTGAACCACTTTACCTGCAAAATGAATTGTAATTCTATTCACCAACGTCTCGTGATCCAGGTAGCCATGCCAAAACAGCATAATGTAGCCATATGGACTGGTACTTTGTTGATATATTAAAGGAACAGAGCTCTGTTAAATGTGGTGCTGTCTTGCAGGCAGAGGAAAAGGGTTCTTAGCATGGGCTATCTCTATATATGGCAGGGCTACCAGCAGGAGCAATGGGAATAAAGTCCTACTCCAGGGGGTCACCCACCCAAGAAAAATACAATACTAGAAGAAAAGTTTTTTTTTTTGCATGGTCACCACTAAAAACCCTCCCCAACAATGTCAGTCAGTGATGGCCATGCCTATTTTCTCCCTAGGTGTTTTAATTGATGACATGGAGCTGCCCAAACCCCTTGGAAGAAGACCAGCAGAAGCCATTCTTCCTTGTGGCCCAAACAACCAGAAAGTGACTTGGCCACTGTGATGACATTACAGGGGCTAGAAACAAATTCAGTGGATCGTGGGTGCAATGCTAGGCTTCTACAGACTCTTCCTCCAGGTCCTTGCATGTACGAAGGTATGAACTTTCAGTTGGAGGCCTGGTTCACACTGGTGCGTTTTGACATGCGATTTGGCATGGTGTTCGGCCTTTAAAGTATGGTCCGTGCTGTTTGTAGAATAAAATTCCAAAACCCCAATTTAAATTAAATTAAATAAAAAAATATATATATATAAGCTTGAAGTCAAGAAGAAAAGAGTCAACAACTTCTGCTGAGTTGTTATTTTTACTGGTAACTCTACTGGAAAGATGCCTTTGGTGAGACCAGCACAAGAAATAACGGAAACTGGTGTCATCAGACCAGGGACAGACCTGACTAATTCTCAATCTTTTCCCAACCTTTCCCCACTCTACTAAATAACTGTTCTTTAGTTGCTGAAAGATATCCTATGCTTTGCTGCTTTGTAATAACCTGTCACTATTTTATTTTATTTTTTTTACATAGTTCTTATCGATACCATATCTTTATGACATAATATACAATATGTCACAAAAGTGAGTACACCCCTCACATTTTTGTAAATATTTTATTACATCTTTTTATGTGACAACACTGAAGAAATGACAATTTGTTACAATGTAAAGTAGTGAGTGTACAGCTTGTATAACAGTGTACTGTACATTTGTTGTCCCTTTAAATAACTCAACACACAACCATTAATGTCTAAACCGCTGGCAACACAAGTGAGTACACCAGTGTCATGTGATTCATTAGTGTTACAAGGTCTCAGGTGTGACTGTGGAGCAGGTGTGTTAACTGTTGTGTTATCGCTCTCACTCTCTCATACTGATCACTGAAGGTTCAACATGGTACCTCATTGCAAAGACTTCTCTGAGGATCTGAAAAAAAACAAATGTTGCTCTACATAAAGATGGCCTAGGCTATAAGAAGGTTGCCAAGACTCTGAAACTGAGTTGCAGCACGGTGGCCATACAACAGTTTAACAGGACAGGTTCCACTCAGAACAGGCCTTTCCAGAGGCTGTCTTTGGGAAATAGACATATGAGTGCTGCCAGCATTGCTGCAGAGGTTGAAGGGGTGGGGGGGTCAGTGCTCAGACCATACACCGCACACTGCATCAAATTGGTCTGCATGGCTGTCGTCCCAGAAGGAAGCCTCTTCTAAAGATGATGCACAAAAAAGCCTGCAAAGAGTTTGCTGAAGACTAACAGACCACAGCACATGTATTACTGTAACCATGTCCTGTTGTCTGATGGGACCAAGATAAACTTATTTGGTTCCGATGGTGTCAAGCGTGTGTGGCAGCAACCAGGTGGGTAGTACAAAGACAAGTGTGTCTTGCCTACAGTCAAGCATGGTGGTGGGAGTGTCATGATCTGGCGCTGCATTAATGCTGCCATCACTGGAGAGCTACAGTTAATTGAGAGAACCATGAATGGCAACATGTACTGTGACATACTGAAGCAGAGCATGATCCCCTCCCTTTGGAGACTGGGCCACAGGGCAGTATTCCAACATGATATCGACCCCAAACACACCTTCAAGATGACCACTGTCTTGCTAAAGAAGCTGAGGGTAAAGGTGATGGACTGGCCAAGCATGTCTCCAGACCTAAACTCTATTGAGCGTCTATGGGGCATCCTCAAACGGAAGGTGGAGGAGCGCAAGGTCTCTAACATCCACCAGCTCTGTGACATCATCATGGAGGAGTGGAAGAGGACTCCAGTGGAAAACTGCGAAGCTATTGTGAACTCAATGCACAAGAGGATTAAGGCAGTGCAGGAAAATAATGGTGGCCACACAAAATATTAAGAAAAAAGAATGGAGGGCGCACCGACCTAGTGTGATACTGTTACACAATTTTTATTAAAATACTAAAATCAATAGTTATACTCACAAAATGAGTTAAAAACAAGCCTTAAAAGACAATCCAACAGCGCCAGCAGAACAGGACGGTTGCTTCAGTCTACAAAAGTATCTGACCGATAATCAGGCTAGGCTTACGTTTCGGGGGCGTACCCCTTTCCTCAGAGCCCCGGTGGTCTGTACTGCTCCCTCACTATGCAGCTTGTCAGAATATATACACACACACATATACACAGAGAGGTATATGTGTGTGTGTATATATTCTGACAAGCTGCATAGTGAGGGAGCAGTACAGACCACCGGGGCTCTGAGGAAAGGGGTACGCCCCCGAAACGTAAGCCTAGCCTGATTATCGGTCAGATACTTTTGTAGACTGAAGCAACCGTCCTGTTCTGCTGGCGCTGTTGGATTGTCTTTTAAGGCTTGTTTTTAACTCATTTTGTGAGTATAACTATTGATTTTAGTATTTTAATAAAAATTGTGTAACAGTATCACACTAGGTCGGTCCGCCCTCCATTCTTTTTTCTTTTTTAGTTCCTTTGAATTCCCACGATTCTAAGGAGGGCTGCAAGACTTTGGAAAGACACTGTACAATTGAATTGTATGTCCCCATAAGCAAGAAATACCGGAGCGCAGGAGATTTATATTGTTTCACACAAAATATTGACACTTTGGGCCAAAGTTGGACATTTTCACTTAGGGGTGTACTCACTTTGAGTTATTTGAGTGTTGAGTTATTTTGAGGGGACAGCAAATTTACACTGTAATACAAGCTGTACAAACACGACTTTACATTGTAGCAAAGTGTAATTTCTTCAGTGTTAAAAATATATAATAAAATATTTTCAAAAATGTGAGGTGTGTACTCACTTTTGTGAGATACTGTAATATAATATGCAGTATAGCACTGTAGATTTTGATGATTTTTCATATATTATGATTACTTTTTTTTTGCCCACTGCTATTTTACTGTTTTGATATATTTTTGCTAACCACATTGTAGCCCTGATGAAATGCATTGGCTATTGAGTTGACTATATATTTTGAAATACAGCCTTCCATTTGACTTTTAACATCTTGATGTGATGCTCTAAATTTTTGTTACAACATTCATACCAGGACAAGAAGTATAGTTGAATTCCCTTGTTGGAGATACCAGTACAATATACTGTATTATGCTGTATACAGTAAGATTGCTGCCCCCTGCTGCGATTTTGCTTCCTTCGTCAATTGATAGGGATGGAGGCACATGAATCTACCCAGTCATGGCCTAATTTAAAGTCCAAAATTCCCCTCTCCCCCTTACTCCAAAATAGGGAAGAAGGGAACTGCCGCTCCAGGTGAGTGCACTAAGCAATCAGTGTCCTCTCAGAAGCGTGGGTGCAGGCAATGCTGACTATGACTAAGGCCCCTTTCACATGGGGCAGTGGAGGTGCGGTGGCGGTATATAGGCGCTATTTTTAGCGCCGCTATACCGTCGTATTTACCGCGATATTCGTCCGCTAGCGGTGAGGTATTAACCCCCGCTAGCGGCCGTAAAGGGGGTTAATACCATCCGCAATGTGCCTCTGTAGAGGCGCATTGTGGGCGGTATTGCCGGGGTTTCCCATTGATTTCAATGGGAAGGAGCGGTATAGAAGCGGTAAACACCCCGCTCCTATACCTCGCCATAGATGCGGCTAGAAGGACTTTTGGAGTGGTGCTGCTAGCACACCGCTTCAGTGTGAAAGCCTTCAGGCTTTCACATTGAAGACTACAGGGCACGATTTTTTCAGGCGGTATAGCAGCGCTATTTATAGCGCTGTACCGCCTGAAAAACGCCCCAGTGGGAAGGCTGTTCAATCTTTTTCTTTTCAAGTTTTACTCCAAAATAACAATGGCTAAAGTTGAGATATAATTAGGTAAGGATTTTTTATGCCATTGGGAATGCATGTCTGTGTGCATACTTGTAGCACTCTGTATGTCTTGTATTGTATTTCTGTAACTGTACATAGTTTGTATTCGCAGCATTCTTGTTTAGTAAAGACACGTTAATATACTACTGGGTCATTTCCTTGGCTTTACTACAAGAATTAGTCAAACGGCAAGAATTAGCAAAACAACCACTGTGCTTGGAGAGCTCCCGATAAGCCCAGTAATTATGTGTGAAAGTCCCTAGACCCTTCTATACTAATACAACAACAGATTCTATTTGGGCCACATTGAGTCTTGAAGGTGATGGATCCGCAGCATGTTTGGTGCCACATTTCTGTGTTGGTATTATCTGTTTTTTTAGTGCAGTGTATACGGGTTTTAAAGTAAACCCAACACAGGCAACGTAGCACCAAGATAAAAATTTACTACTATAACTGTCACTTCTTAGATATTGTTAATCTTGTATATGTTTAAGCAAAACAAGCTTATGTAGAAAAATGTGTTGCTTTCCTTTGTTACTTTCTAATGTCCTTCAAGAAACTTTCCATTAAACCCAGTAGGCTTCTTTACAACATTATGATGGTAACACTATCCGAGCAATTCCATTTTACTTACTTTCATATAATGCAGAAGAAAATAATGACATAGAAGCGGATACCCTTGATTCTATTAGGCCATTTAAGCATCCTCCACAGTTTAGACATCTCCCCAGACATCTCTATCTATGATCTTTGCAATTGTGACAGACTTTAACCCCCTCCCTGCCAAAACACAAGACTAAGATGGGAAAACACATGATGGGCTCATATAAAGTGAACTGCTTGATTGCATTATGTTGACCTCTGAAAATGGAAATTTTATATTGTAAAAGCAGTTTGAGTAGATTACATAGTAGTACTAAGTGCTGCAGAGAGGTAATTCAATAAGAAATCAATACTGCAGCTACATGATTATCCTTCTTTTACCATCTGTGGCACAATCCATGCTTGCTCTAGTTTGAAAATTTTATGAAGCTATATAATGAGCAGCTGAGCTCTGGGAAAGCACATTGTGCCCATAAAAAGAGACACTAAAACAAAGTATTGTAACTGCTGTACAGGTTATATCTCCCAATCTTCTTCTCTCCTACCTGACCGGAAGGTAATAAAGTGGAATTGCCTGTTCCCAATAAGGAACAAGGACTGAACCTGCTTTTCGAGGCCATAGAGCAATATGCAAGCTCATTGACCTTTTGGTTTAGTTGCACAAGTTAAAAATGCTTGGAGTTTTTTGTGTTTTGGACAACACAATTGCCTAACACCTATGAATGATAGGTAATTGTGTTGCCTAACACTTATAAGTGTTAAGCAGTCATGCCTAAGTGTTAGGCACTTATGCCTTACGCGATAAAAAAGACTGGTGCAAAAAAAAAAAAAAAAAAACCTGATGGAAAAGTGAGCTATTTGCTTAGATATTGTGTTTGTAGCCTCAGGAATGAACATGAATGACTACAGTATTACAATTCCATATATTTTATTGCATTAAAATACTAAAATCAAGCTAAAAATAAAATTATGTATCAAAATTTCATACAATTCAACATAAAACCAGACACTTTTAGCATCGAACCTACTACATAATTACATATACAGTAAACTTGTAACTCGAGCATATAAAAATGCATAGCAACAGAAAAATTCCAGTGTTACAGGAGAGTGGGGCATCAAAATATGCTGTATCTCAATGCATTTCGTGGGTTGTGCTTCTTCAGGAGTATTTTTGGTGAACTGATTTGTATGCAAATGAGTGATGCTACTTAATTATGAAAGGGATGAGGGGGCAAACCTAACATAATCCCAAATCTGCAACACCCAGCAAGTAGGTTCCCATGAGCAGGGCCGTTTGAAGGAATTTGGGGGCCCCAAGCAAAATGGGGGCCCCCATGCACCCCCCTGCACACAAAGCCTACGTTAGCGCTACACTAATTTTTTACACCCATGTTCTTACTCCTCCCCCCTCACTAGTCCCTATGTTTTTTCTAATCTCACCTCCCGTTCTTCCCTGTAGGTTGTCGCTGTAGCGTGGCCAAGCTTCTCTTTCTCCTGTCAGTCCGGTGTTCTATCATTATGGGTCCCCAGTCCCCTATCAGATAGTGCCCGGGCCGGTACCGCGCGGTACAGGAGATTCAGTTTCCTGTTCCCGGCTGGACTGAAAGGAAGGGAGCACTCAGTGTGCACTTCCTGTCAATCTGGCCGGGAACAGGAAACTGAATCTCCTGTACCACGTGTGGTATCCGGCCGCACTGACAGGACTCTAGGATGAAGGAAGAGGAACTCGGCCACGCTGCAGTCTGGGAAGGGGAAGTTGGGGGCCCCAGGCCAGCTCGGGGCCCCAGGCCAGCTCGGGGCCCCAAGCAATTGTTTATTTTGCCTGTCCTGTAGCGACGGGCCCGCTCATGAGGGGGCTCACATGCCCAGGGCATCAAAAGTAGTCTGCTAGGAAACAAGGGACTTGTGCCTCAAATAAAATTCAAAATAGAGGAATCCTGAGCAAAGTTTAATTGCTTTTATTCATTCACAATGGCAAAAAAAAAAATTGTCCCCCACACAGAGCTGTGTCGTGGACCTGGGATGGTGTTATGTTTGGTCCCTTCCAATGATTAAGTAGTATAACTGATTTTCATATAAACCAGTTAACCAAAAGGAACCCCAGAAGAAGTGCAACCTGTGAAACACATTAAGATATGACATCTTTTAGTGTCCCACACTTCTGTAACATTGAAGTTTTTCCATTGGTGTGCATTTTTATATGCCTGTATGACTAGTTAACTGTATATGTAACTTTGTAGTGGGTATGATGCTGAAGGTGTCTGGTGTTATAATTGGATTGTATGAAGTTTTGATACATCATTTTATTTTTAACCTGATTTGAATGCCATAAAAGGTGGAATTTTAATATCATTCATGTTCATTATTGAAGCTATAATCACTTCAAAAGCCCACATTTCCTTTACTGTTCTTTTTCACATTCCTTCTATGGATGTGGTGCTCATAATACCGATTCATGCCAATACTTCTATTCGCCCAGGTATACTGAAAAGTGACAATTGCTGATTTGCTTGTTATATTCCAGGTTTGCTTTTCATCAGTGTTTGAAGGTTGGTGCTAATATTGGTTCTGATATGTGCAAATGCGATATGTAATTTCTGATAAGCACCAATAAAGGCTAACTCCACTTTATTGGGGAAAAAATAATACAGCGTATACAATTGTGACACAAGCCATATTGTAATTGAATGTTAATAAAAACACCTTTCCTTTTCAATCTGCAGTCATGCAATATTGCTATCTGGAGGTGTTCTGTGTACAGAACCCCCCCCCCCCTAGAAACATTTCCTGCTTGTGTGTTTGGCTCGCTGGTTTTCCCAGAAGTCTGCACTAAGATGCAAGTCAGAATTCAGCCATCCCCTGGAACAAAAATTATATTTTTGGTGAGATTCTCCCAATAGGAACACGTCTAAAGGGATGCAGGCCCAGCAGATTACCTCATTATTGCCCTGCAGGTGCACAACTGATTGATAATTGTGAAACCAATTCAATTCCCACATGGGCACAGAGAAACGCACATGGGTTTCTTCAGAATAACAGGAGGTCAGAATCTGCAACAAAGAGTTATTCTTTAAGCATAAACCATAAGTGCAAATCCAGCCAAAACATTTTTTCGTTCAACCTTGCTCAGTTTTATTGATCTTTGTCCCCCCTTCCTCCATTCAGGAAACTTCTCCCACTTCCTATCCCAGTGACTGTACCAGAGGTGAGAAAAGATCTCCCCAAGAGGGTACAACCCTTCCTCAATTGTATTTAAAGGAGTTGTAAATAAAAAAAATGTTATGCTGAAATGACTGTTTACAGGGTATAGAGACATAATAGTTAACTGATTCCTTTTAAAAACGATTAAAAAATAGATACAAATCAATCATATAATGTACCTGTAGTTTCTAGTTTCGTTTTTGCATGTTGTTTCCTGCCTCTCTGCATACAGAGCCACAGAGCCAATACAGGGCAGTGATGGTTTGGAAAACTAAACTGATTGGTGCCAAGGGGTTTTAGACACCTCCTTGAAGTTAGTGACCACAGAGAGAAAGCTCCCAGAACTGTGGTCATCAGGAAACAGACAACCAGGAAGTGTGGAGATCAGAGAAGAATTACAGCAACTTGAGAGCAAAAACGAACAATGAGGACATGAAAACAGCACTGCATTACGGTAAAGGAAGCTATTAGGATAAAAAAAAACTCATTTACAAACCCTTTAACATTTCAAAAAATGTTTGGCTGAAGTTTCAATGATAATGATAATGTTATAACAGTCAAATGTTTTTGGACATGTTTGATTATTATTACACACACGTACACTATGGGAACATCATTTTTCAGTTTAGTGGTTACCAGAATTTTTCAATGTTTTTACTGGCTCATTTTTCTTTTGCCTCCCTGGAGTTTGAAATCACTACTACCCTAGCCATTACATGGATATTTTCTCTTTAGCTCAGCTCTGATTTTCTTCTACTCTTTAGGCTCTACATATTTACTAATGCACATTATGGAGCCTGAAAGTGAGTATTATTTAATATTGATTTGCATGATCCAGGGCTTCTACAGACTCCAGTGAAAAAAGTGCATTACAGAGACAGATTACTGTTTACTGTGTGAGTATTGCGTTGTTATTAACAGGTGGGGTTGTATTAAAGGTTGTTGTTATCTAGGGTGTACCATTTGTAAATCTTTTTTTTATTGCATAAATAAACTTTTAATATTCCCTGTGCAACAACTCATTTTAGGAGTGCTCTTTGCGGCTGTTTTTAAGGAAATCACAAGTTCTTAACTTATATGTATATTTAATACACAACCACATATTCATTCATATGCCTTTTCAATACAGTTTTAAAATTACAACCTGCTGTGACTTTGATCTTGCATTTTTGTATTTTGCATTGTAACCACTAAAAAGCAAGTGTCCCTTTTTTTATTATTTCATTATGTTCTCAGTTTGATTTATCTTTTATCTTTTAAGGAATTCACCAACTTAATAAGTGTAGCCAATAGGGATGAGCTCTGCGTTTGATTCGAACGTATGTTCGACTCGAACATTGTCTGTTCGTACGTTCGACGAATTTCAAACAAAACGGGTCGTTCGTGCCAAATTCGAGTGACGCGCAACGGCCCATAATTCACTGCGGCATTGCTCGCTCATGATGGCCAAACATGCACTATGACCCTGAATGCTTGGCCAATCACAGTGTGCAAAAAACAGAGAGCCACAATTATGGCTCAGGGCTTTAGCACACGCCCCACACTATATAAGGCCGCCTGCGTGGCGGCCTCGTGTAGTGTGTTGCGGTTGTTAATGAGAGCAGTCAGAGAGACAGAGAGATTGTCTTTTTATATAGCTAGAAAGAGCAGGCAGGCAGGCTAGTCAGTTTAGCTTAATTTACAGTGTGTAGAGGATATATATACATGCCTAGGAGTTGTACATATATTTATACACTGTATAGCTTAGCTATATCAGTTCTTTCTAATTTACTGGCAAGCAGGTGATTGTGCTATTTAACTACTTAAGACCCGGACCAAAATGCAGGTAAAGGACCTTGCCCCTTTTTGCGATTCGGCACTGCGTTGTTTTAACTGACAATTGCGCGGTCGTGGGACGTGGCTCCCAAACAAAATTGGCGTCCTTTTTTCCGCACAAATAGAGCTTTCTTTTGGTGGTATTTGATCACCTCTGCGGTTTTTATTTTTTGCGCTATAAACAAAAATAGAGCGACAATTTTAAAAAAAATGCAATATTTTTTACTTTTTGCTATAATAAATATCCCCCAAAAATATATAAAAAAACATTTTTTTTACTCAGTTTAGGCCGATACGTATTCTTCTACGTATTTTTGGTAAAAAAAATCGCAATAAGCGTTTATCGGTTGGTTTTCGCAAAATTTATAGCGTTTACAAAATAAGGGATAGTTTTATTGCATTTTTATTAATTTTTTTTTTTCTACTAATAGCGGCGATCAGCGATTTTTTTCATGACTGCGACAATATTGCGGACACTTCGGACAATTTTGACACATTTTTGGGACAATTGTCATTTTCACAGCAAAAAATGCATTTAAATTGCATTGTTTACTGTGGAAATGACAGTTGCAGTTTGGGAGTTAACCACAGGTGGCGCTGTAGGGGATGTGTGACCTATGTGTTGTGTTTACAACTGTAGGGGGGTGTGGCTGTAGGTGTGACGTCATCGATCGCGTCCCCCTATTACAGGGATGACGCGATCGATGCTACGGCCACAGAGAAGCACGGGGAAGCCGCGTGTACACACGGCTCTCCCCGTTCTTCCGCTCCAGGGACGGATCGCCGCACTGCAGCGGCGATCGGGTCCGCGAATCCCCGGGTCCCGGTCCTGGAGCTTCGGACCGGGTCGCGGGCGCGCGCCCGTGGGCACGCGCCCGCGACCCACGGCTGGGTACTAAAATCAACGTATATATACGTTGATGTGCCCAGCCGTGCCATTCTGCCGACGTAAATGTGCAGTAGGCGGTCCTTAAGTGGTTATAGAGGTTATCACAGTTATAGACACCCAGCAGGTACAATATTTAAAGTATTTTTTTTTATTTTTGTATTTAAGCATCAATAAAATCACTGCTCCTGGAGCAGTGATTTTAATTATGCTTAAATAATAAAAAATAAAAAAAATGAAAAATTCCTTTAAATACTGTACCTGCTGGGTGTCTATAGTTTGCCTGTGAAAACATCTTTGAGAACCTGGGTCTTGCCCCAGGGAACATTGATACATGTTCCCTGGGGCAAGACCCGGTTTCTTTAAAGACGTTTTCCAACAATAACTTGAATATTGGTCTTTAAAATTATCATTTTAGAATTCGAACGTTCGAGTCCCATAGACTTCAATGGGGTTCTAAATGTTCGCGCGAACGGTCGGTCTGTTCGACAAACGCGGGGGTGTTCGGCTCATCCCTAGTAGCCAATGCATTCATTCAGGTTTTAAGTGTTTTTGGTCCATCCAAGATGACTAATTCCATAGTTTTTACTTAATTGGTCAAGTGCCTTCTTACAAGATTTTCTATAAGGATTTAAGCACGGTACAGTCTCTTGCATTAATTTTTTCTTTAGAATTGTGCCACCCAAAAATCACTCAATTCTTAATAATTATTGGGATGGATATTGATGCTCAGAAATTTTGGAGATCTACCATTTACCTTTGAAATCTGTGAATCTGCATGGGCAGCCATAGTAAATAAGCTTACCATAAGCTTACCAAAAGCTTACCATCAGTCTGCTTTGTTCTTGCAACAAAGAAAAGCAGCCCAAGTTCAATGTGTAAGAAAAGAAATGGCTGCACATCCAGGAATTACGATTTGCCTTTTATTTTTCAAAGTGATAATACCAAAGACACCAACATGAGGTCACGTAGACATCTTGTGCTTAATCATTACCAAGCCCAAGTTCAATGGATCTTGCAATGGTCTGTTATTTAGTGGCTGGATTTACCAGTTGTCCTACATGCTGACATATCTACATGTCCTTCTAACAATGCTCTGATTCAGCAAATAGCCTTATAAGTTCATAGAAACATGCCCTGTATTGGATATTCATTCTCATTTTGCTATCCAGCTCTAGATTCAAAAGCAAACAGCTTGAAAATGCAAAATAATGATCTTTTGGGCTCCTGTGGATAGGTACCAGAAGCTAGCTGGCAAAAGACTTCCTGCTTTTTTTTTTATTAACCCATCTGTGGGATTGTGAAAAATATGGATTGGAGCCCATCAATCCAGACTGGGGAACCTGACAAACAGAAATTCTCTTGAGCTCAGACTGCCGACTCTTTTTCTGCCAGTTAATTGAGTTAGTGCTATTTATGGAAAGGGGAAAAACAGGCAACAAATTTAAACAGCTTACATTGCCTTCTTATGTGATGTGCCACGGTCTAAAAACGCAAAAGAAGACACCTGTCTTTATGTATCACAGCACCAATAAATATGCAAATGTTTAAAAAAGTAATAAAGCTGTTCCTAGGTATAGAGTGTTAATCACGTGTACAATAGAGAAAGTAATAACTGTATATTATATATGAATGCTCTGCTTTTTACTCAAACCCACATTACAAAAAAGAATCTGTGTCTACAGTGCCTTGAAGAAGTATTTATACCCCTTTACATTTTCCAAATTTTCTCATGGTACAACCAAAAACTTTAATGTATTTTATTGGTGATTTATGTGATAGACCACCACAAAGTGGCACATAATTGTGAAGTGGAAGGAAAATGTTAAGAAAAAAAAATTGTTTACAAATTAATATGTGAAATGTGGGGCGTGCATTTGTATTTAGCCCCCTGAGTCAATACTTTGAAGAACCACCTTCACAGAGCTTCAGTTCTGTCAGATTGTATGGAGGGCGTCTGTGAACAGCAAGTCTTGCCACAGATTCCCAGTTGGATTTAGGTCTGGAATTTGACTGGGCCATGTTAACACATGAATATGCTTTGATCTAAATCATTCCATTGTAGCTCTGGCTGTATGTTTTAGGTCATTGTCCTGATGGAAGGTGAACCCCAGCCCCAGTCTCAAGTCTTTTGCAGACTCTAAGGCCGTGTACACACGATCTAATTTATCTGCTGAAACTGGTCCGCCGACCAGTTTCAGCGGACATATCCGATCGTGTGTACCACCTAGCGGACAGGTTTGTCCAGCGGACAAATTTCAAAGCATGCTTTGAAATTTGTCCGCTACAAACCTGTCCGTCGGACATGTCCGCTGGTTAGTATGCCTAACCAGGGGACAGAAATCCCCCGCATGCGCCGAATGGATTCGACGCATGCATCACTGCATCCTCAGCCCGAGGGGATTTTCGTCCGATGGTGTGTACACGCCATCGGACCAAAATCCGATGAGACATGTCCGCTGGAAACAGTCCGTCGGACATGTTTGAGCGGACATGTCTCATCGTCTGTACGCGGCCTAACAGGTTTTCTTCTAAGACTGCCCTGTATTTGGATTCACCCATCTTCCCATCAACTCTGACCAGCCTCCCTGCTGAAGAAAAGCATCCCCACAACATGATGCTGCCACCACCATGTTTCATGGTGGGGATGGTGTGTTCAGGGTAATGTGCAGTGTCAGTTTTCTGCCACACACAGCGTTTTGCTTTTGGGACAAAAAATTAAATTTTCGTCTCATCTGCCCAGAGCATCTTCTTCCACATGTTTGCTGTGTCCCCCACATGGCTTTCTTCTTGCCACTCTTCCATAAAGGCCAGATTAGTGGAGACCACGACCAATATGTTATATAGAATAATTCAGCGCTGCCTTAATGCCGCGTACACACGATCGTTTTTTGCGATGAAAAAAAACAACGTTTTCTGTGAAGTAAAAAACTACGTTTTTGAAACGTCACTTTTCAAAGACAATTTTGCATACACACCATCGTTTTTTCACAAAAAGCAAGGTTACGTTCACCACTCTTTTCCATTGATGCTCGCTTCATAGCTAGCTTCTGGGCATGCGCGGGTTGAAAAATGTCGTTTTGAACGATGTTTTTGCTACACACGGTGACTTTTTGTGAAACAAAAAACAACGTTTTGAAAAACGACACAAAAAATCCAAACATGTTGGAATTTTTTTTTGGTCGTTTTTTTGAAGACAAAAAACGACGTTTTGCCCACACACGATCAATTTAAATGACGTTTTAAAAAACATCGCTTTTTTTCATCGCAAAAAACGACCGTGTGTACGCGGCATAAGGGTATGTTGCTGACACACCAAGTAGACAAATTGCAACAATGTGGAAACAAAAAAAAAGCGTAGCGCTAATCGAAATATATAAATGAATAAATAAATACATGAGAAATTAATAAATACGTAAATACTTGATAAATAAAGTGCTCAAATATTGATAGTGAACAATGTAAATAGAAATGTCCCCATATGTCCCCAAATGTCCCCATAAGCACACTACAAAAGTCTATATGCAGGAAATTCAAAACAGGTGCAAAAATGCAAAGACTATCTGTCCTTAGAGTGATCAAACTTCGGTGTTGACAGAGTTCAAAATATGGTGACGACTTCAAACAATGCAGATCTGTGCAAGTGACGAAATGATGAAGTGAAGGGAACCACCCCACAGGTAAAAGGTTTACCAGAATGTATGGACCCTAGAGAACCTACGTTCAATGGGTCTAAAAGACTTGCGTGGTGGAACCACAATGTAATTTGGGCGATCCTATGGACTTCAGGATGCTGTGCCATAGATGACAAAACACCAGCAGGATAGAGAGAATCTCAGGGAAAGGTGGCTTCCTAGTGGGTTGTCTCGTAGAAATGATGGTCCAGGGAATCCCAAATAGATGTAGAAGCGTTGTGTCATATAATCAAAGAAAGAAATGGCGACATAGCGTAGCGTATTACATATCAAAAGTTTAATGAGGTTAGAACACTTACATTTGTGATGATATTCAAGCGCTTTGTATAAAATGTGGCAACAATGGAGTCCTCTGATACGGTTTGTCAAACATAAAAAATGGGTCAGATAAATCAAAACAGATAATCTTCACAAAAATCCGAAATCCATAAATCTTTCAATTCCAATTCCAAAAATGTGGATTAATTTGCTTGTTATTAAATAGCTTTCCTTGTGATTGGAGGAGGTTTTACCCACAATTGTAGAATGGTGTTTTTTTTTTTTCATGTAAGGGCCTTTGTCGATGGGCTCTGGGCTTGTGAATTTGTTTGAGGCACTTCTGAGATCACTTGTTGACAGATGCATTGACCTGCATTTCACCTACTTCAAAGAAGTTTTGCATTCCTATAAACTTGTATGGGAATGCAAAACTCAACATAGCTTCTAACGGTTGTAATGCTTACCATAACCAGTTTCAAGCATTTCCAATAATTTGTCAGTTGTTCATGGATCAAAGAAGCCTACCACCAACAATTTATATATTTATTGTGCAGGGAAGAGTGTATGGAAAGCATACGGGTTTGGAAGTTTTCAGTATACATGTTGAAACTGTTACTTTATAAAGGAAGGTGACATTCTAAGACAACAAAATAAGCAGCTGCTAAATATCTCAAACCTACACTGTAGTATGTTGATTTATGTATGTTTAGGAATTAGGATTGGATTTTTTTTCTTTGTAGAAAATCTTTATTTAAAGCAAAATAAACCATGCTATGCCATAATTTCCTTCCTGTTTATTACCTGGGATTTGTAAAGATAGGGTATTGTGTTCCATACATGCTGAACTTGGTGGTTATATACTCTATATACTGTATAATGTGTGTGTGTGTGTGTGTATATATGTGTATATATATATATATATATATATACACACACATACATATATATAATTTTAATAGACACTGTGACTTTGCCCCAAATGAGCACGGTCATTGACAACTATAGGTCTCAGACTAGCAATCAAGAAACAACCAAAATAAACAAGTACAATGGCGGGGCATGGTCCAGCTATGGTAGTATAAGGAAGTGAGAGAACTCTATCTCACCTAGCAGCCTACAACCATCATATCTGACCATCTGTCTCACTACTCTACAGAATTACAGACCCCTCTGCACTACAGCTCCCACTAACTTTGAGTATGCCTACACTTTCCCTAGAGGAAAGTAAGGCCATGAAAAATCCAATTCCTGAAGATGAGTTCACAGCTGCTCTCAAGAATATAAAGCCCCAGAGAGGTCTTCGTCTGGAAGGGCTCTCTCCTGTTCTGACCACTTAACCCTATTTTTCTACCAGGTGATATTTTTGAGACAAGCTTTCAACCCCTAGTTACAAGTTCAGATTGAAGCATTATCTATCATCCAAAGGTTGGAGGAGGATTTGTTAAATCCATGAGACCCAATACCTGTATTGAAATCCAGCACTTTATCCTTTCTCTGACTAAAGTCTACAACATAATGGACCCAATCACCTCCTTTGAAGATCTATACCTAGACCCTAATCATCAATGCCAGTCTATATACGAATTCTATTAACTATTATACTCCCTATCATATTTACAGAACTGGAAAATAGATTTGTGGACTTTTTTCACTGCAGAGCAAAAAGATTATAGTCTGGACATTGCTCATAACACCTCCAGACGTTTTTAGGAATCTGGCTTTAAAATCCTGTCCTAATGGTCTAAAGTTCATGTGACCTTTCTCTTTACCCTCCCTGCTATGTTGGAGATGCAACCAGATGACAGGGAATAATATATTCTGGAACTGCCCATTGATCAAATCTTTTGGGCGTAGTCCACAGAATCTTCAAAAAACACATTGACCCTGACCTAGGTCACAACCCAGCTGCTGCATTATTCACTACCTAAACACCACTAAAATAATCCCTCTTACTACACTTCATTAATGCTGCTAGGTTCTGTATTCCATTGATTTTGAAGCAAACCACACTTACTTCTCTGTGGTGCTCCATAATTCAAGAAATCAGGACTATGGAGGACCTCACCTTCTTTCTCAAAAACCAAGAGGAGAAATTTCATATAATGTGGAGCTATTGGTTGGAATTTGTCAACTCAAAGTAGTATAGATCGCTCCTCTTGTCCTCCCAACTGATTTTGACCCGAAACTTTGATTAGACCATAAAACTTAAAGGGTGAAGTGAGCTTATGGCACTGTGGGCACATCATTATTTTCTTCACAATTTCCATAGCTGAGTCTTTCATCCTCCCACCCATCTTTCTTCTTTCTTTCCATCTGCCCCTTTCCAAACTACTACGCTAAAGCTAACTTCTACCCCCTTCTCTCTCCCCTTTCCCTTCTTCCCCAAATTCCTTTTTTTTTCAGTTAGTTCACACTGGATCTCCTAGAACAAATTCTCACCAGTAAGCCAATCTACTGGACTTACACGCAAATGCCAACTGCCAAATTATTCATGCTGATCAGGCCACCATATTTCCAGATAGAGGCTCGAACTAAACTGCTCCCATAATTATTAAACTCAATGAGGTTTATTTACTAAAGCTGGAGAGTGAAAAGTCAGTCTTACTTCTGCAGAGAAGCCAATTGCCCCGTACACACGTGCGGGATTTCCGACGGGAAAAGTTCCCATCGGAAATCCCGAGGGGAGAGCCGAGAACCCGCTTGGTCAGTATTTCCCCCTACACGAGAGAGGTTTTCCCGATAGGAAAACTGCGATGGAGCTTTGGTTGGGAAACCCAGCCGTGTGTATGCTCCATGGCAGTTTTTCCCATAGGAAAACTTTTAAAAACCACCGGGCAAAAGTCTGCCAGTTTCCTCGGCAGAAAAAAAGAGAGCTGGTTCTCTTTTTTTTGTGGTTTTTGGGCAGTTTTCCTGTAGGAAAAACTGCGAGGAGCATACACATGGCTGGGAATCCCAGCCAAAAGCTCACCTCACAGTTTTCCCGTCGGGAAAACAGGCCATGTGTACATGGCTATTGGCTTCTAACCTCAGCTTGTACAATTAAGCATTGACAATAAAACCTGGAAGCTGGAAGACTGATTTTACACTATCCAGCTTTAGCAAATAAACCCCTATATGTCACATTAACCATGCATGCTAAATCTGTTAAATTATTTTTGGCATTGGGGCTTTAATGCCCTTCAAGGTTGACAAAATGTAGGCCTGCTCCAGTACCTACAGAATGGAAGCAGATAAGGTTCAGCAATGAATATTGCTAGAATGTATATAACTGACCTGAATAAAAATGCTTTATTTTCCTCAAGCCATGTGGTGTTTTAATTTCATAAAAAATATATATTTCCCTTGAATGTCTTATCTCACAATTATCCTGCCCACGTTTTAGTCTTATAAACGCTAAGAACAAGCTTGTTATATATTGTTACTTTAAACAACTGGAAGCTTTGGGTTGTAATTGATATTAAGCAGCTCTTCTGCTTAAGAGGTCTTTAAACAGATGAGGTGGCTTAGCTCCACTTCAGTTCTCCAATTGTCCTGGTCAAATGGTGTGGAAGATTTGCTTTCAAGAGACCTACTCATGTTATCTGAGCAAGCGATAAACACTCGTCCCCCTTGGCCGAAAACCTGCCAGGCAACACCTGTCAGGCACTCACCGCATTAAAGGAGTTAATTCTATTTGTTAGCAAATATGGAGTAATTTTAGGCACTGTATTGGGCTAGTAGCAGAATGGCAGTCACCGGTTGTGTATGGAGCTGTGTATTATTATGCAAAGTAAAGACATTAGTGGTGTAATTAGCCTAACGTACAGCCAACATCTTTCACTCACTCATGTGAGTTGTAACTGCCCAAACAATAGTGCTACTTCAAAATGTTTTCATTTGAATAACTATAATCAAGATGTGAATTCCTTATAGAAGGCTCCTACAGATTGTATACGTCATGCTGTGTAAATGAGTTTGGTACGAGGAACCGATTAAAAGTCTAACAAATTATCCTCCGGAGATTGTTAAGAAGGTTTTGTTACTTTGCCATCACTCTAAAAATATCTTCTCATCTCTTAAAAAAACAAAACATGCCTATATTAGTATGAGCAGGAAATATTCAACATAATAACTACTTTTCGTTATTTAATATGCAATCTACAGTGTTTTCTATGCTGCTGTAATATCACTGCAATAATGAAATCATAGGGAAATGCTTTCATTAATACATCAAGATAATTATATCTGTGAAAACCAGTGTCTATTATTTGCCTGTGATAGTAAATATTCGTCTAGAAAACCTGGCAGAGAAAAAAATATATAAAATAAAAAATGAAACAGAAATATTTAGAGTGAAATCAGCACTGTTGAATCTCAGTAAACACATATTATCCACACTGTTTTATAATATACCGTAGTTATCGGCGCATAACACGCACAGGCGTATAACACGCACCCTAACTTTAAGAGTGAAGTTTCAGGAAAAAAACGTTCCACAGCCCCCCTGTGTATAACACGCAGACACAGTTTACCCTCTATTTTCAGGGGGAAAAAAGTGTTATACGCCAATAAATACAGTTTGTGCTTGTATAGGGATAGTCACAGGTTAGTTTTGTCCCTCCATTACACTGACAATGGTCATGAGCATCCCCATGAGTTTATATAACATGAAAGCCCTGATGAAGGGGGGGTGCCCAAACCCTCAAAAAAGTATTGGATTGTTTATTTAATTCTAAAAGGATTTATTTCTTTAGTAGAAGTGGAAGCTTGATATAAGTAAATGTCAAGAAAAGCAGCGGGCAAACAATTGAATCCTTAAAAAGAAAAAAGTTAATTTTTGAAATACCAGCGCACTGAGTAGGATATGCATTTGCTGGTCATTAATGAGGAAGTTCAGGAGCTTTCAGCAAAATGTCCCAATTTTGGTGAAATACATTGGAGTCAATGGAGAAGGAATAATCAAAGGTGGTTTTTAGAGGATTTGAAAAGAGTTTAATGGCCATTAAATGATTCCCAAGGGTTACAGAAGCTCCTTTTAAAGCAGGACTAAATGATCTCAATCAGCAATAACTATTTAAATCCTTATGCTGCTAACATTAGTAAATAAATAAGAAGGTATATTATTGTCATAATATTATTGTCTTCCCTCAGTGTGGCTCCACCCTAGCCTCAACAGTGTTCTCCAAGCCTGCCTTGCTGTGCATTATTGTGTGTTTGGTTTCCTGTTTGCTGTGTGCTCTACGTTTGTCTCTGTTACCGATCTTAGCATGTTTCTGACCATCTCCGCTTGCTTGTGACCCTGACCTTTGGTGCGTTCTTGACTATTCCTGTCTGCTTGTGACCCTTGACATTTGGCTTGTTCACCATTTATCCTTGTCTATTTGTCGCCCCGACCTTTAGCTTATACTCTTATGACCTACCGTGAGCATGAGCTGGGAGACCCTGGGGGCCGCGACCTGAAGTCAGCTGCAGCGAAGTCCATCCTCACCACTAGAGGCTCTGGTGAACACCCGCTGTCTCTTAGACTCTACACCCTGGGGAATCTTACATTCTAGCTCCCTGTGGGATCCGTGTTGTTGCCCCCAGTGCACCCGCCTTCCTGCACCATCCAGGGTTCCAACAGCAGCAGTCACCTGTAGGGTCCACTATCATAGCGGTGCATTCCTGACCCAACGGTGTGCACCTGTTACCTGGACTCAGGTGACCTGACAATTATATTTACTTATTTATTTCTTTAGTTATTTCCTAGCCTGCCCAAATGTATTTTTTTCATCAGGAGGGGGGGGGGCTTTCTTAGGTAAGCACACCATGTGCCTACATGCTTAACCTAAGGGCGGATGGATTCCAGGAAGTAAATAACACCTTAATCATTTGCCTCTACTCAAGATGGTCATGGCTTCAAATGCTAAGGGGGGTATTTTTCAAAGTAATTTCTCAATAAAATAAAGCATGGAGACATACATGAATGGGTGAGTTTGCTGTAAATAGTTTGTGATGGTCAGATACATTTAAAGTAGCAGTTCAGTCTAAAACAAAAATCTCTAAATCTACTTGCATCCTCAATCAAGACTAACCTATCTAGCCCTGTAATGCTGAGCTGTCAGTGGTGGCTTCTCTGTGTAGACATGTACATGAGAGGCAGCGACAACAAAAGCCCCATAGTAAGTCTATGGGTGGTGTCGCTTCCCAGGCATTTCACAACCATTGTCTGCTGTTTCCTGTACAGAGCTTCCGCTGCTGGAGACCGGACAGGAACAGCTTTAGAAAAGCTATATATAGGGATTTAATCTTTACAGGGCCAGATAGGTAAGCCTTAAGGCCCGTACACACGATAGGATATTCCGTCAACAATTGTCTGATGGACGTGTTTTGTCGGATAATCCGATCGTCTGTATGCTCCATCGGACAATTGTTGTCAAAATTTCAGACAACAAATGTTGGATGGTCATGCTCTCAAATTGTCCGACAACAAATGTGTTCCGTCGGATTATCCGATTGTGTGTACACAAATCCATTGTACTAAAATCCAAAGTACAAACACGCACACTCCAAACCAATGCTAAGGAAAAGACACATTAGCAGAAGTTGCCCAAAGGGTGCTGCTAAAGAGCAGAAAAACCATGTCGTTTTGTGAATGTTGGCTGAAAAGTTCTGCCACCTGTATGCAGAACAAGTTCACGGCCAACGCCCTTCGGAAAAAAATCCACGGATTTGTTTGATGGAAAACCGATCATGTGTACAAGGCTTTAGAATGTGGTTGAAAATAGATTTAGAGATTTTAGTTGTAGGCTGGACTTTCACTCTAAGTTCAACTTTAATTACCCAAAACCCGTTCTTTAGCCAATTTAGGCCACATTATTCTACAACAAACAATTGGAAAAAAGGCAACAGCACACAGACAATAATCGAATATCTAAAAAAGGTGAAAAGAAAATCAAATACAAAGAACACTAAGTGAAATAAACGAAACTATCATAAATGTATCAAAAACATGCCCTCTAAAAAAAAAAATGTCACCTAAAGCAGCTCACATTGTGAAAAAGAACTGAATTGAATTTGACCAAAGATTAAATCAATAATTAGTGTCCTAATCAATTGTTTTGAAATCACTTGTCTCTAAATTTGAATAAACTTTGAAAGGGGCAAATAATGGTAATATAATTGATTACACATCAAATATGCAACAGGTAGAAAATGCAGATAGATAGATAGATAGATAGATAGATAGATAGATAGATAGATAGATAGATAGATAGATAGATAGATAGATAGATAGATAGATAGATAGATAGATAGATAGATAGATAGATAGATAGATAGATAGATAGATAGGACAGACACATGGTAAAAGGCATCATCATTACAGTAAGGTATTTGTATGGATATTTAGTTTGGTTCAGATGTTATTTTATCTTGCCAGGTTTCACAATCTGCAGTGTCTGGAAGTCTCGGACCATAATGAGGCGCTCCCTGGACAGGAGCACACTCAGCAGCAGATGGCCGATCAAGACACTATTGACTATTGTCTCACAATGTGCTGGATGTCTGACAGGCCTCTCATTACAGCTGCTTGAGTGCAGTGATATATAACAGTGATGAGAACAAGGTCTACAGGGGAAATGCTATTCATACAATGTATCCATTTCACTGTACAGAAAACAGGAAATAGGAATGTGACAATAAAAAAAATAACGTTGCATTGAAGACACTTCAAACCCGTGGTTGTATTTTTTTACAGCATGACCATAACATATCTAATGCATCACAAGAATGGTTTGAGTTGGGTTTCACGTTCTAAATATATTCTAATATATAATAAATTCTAACCTGTAACAAATTTATTTCTATGGGTAAGGTTACAAAGGAGATTTTTCTACTGATATTTGTATTACATTTAATTGAGATGATGATTGCTACACCCTTATATGTTTGGATGTCAATGTGGACTTTCTGAGCCAGTCTGCCTTGACACAACCTTATTGCCTTTCTGTAAAAACTGTTTCCAGGCTTTTCATTATTCATTATTATTCATTTCATTAAAGGGACTTTTTTTTACCTGTATAGAACTTCTTCTATGTGTGCTGACTGATGTTCAGAGGGAGCTCTGCCTCGCCAGCTCTTCCTGTTGTGGGAGCCTGCTGCAGTGTGAAATGGCTGAGTGCTGACAGAACACTATAAGGTTCATGTGCTGCCTGTTCCTCAAGCAGCAGTTTCTTTTCAAATTAGCATAAATAAGCAGTACAACAGAGAGGAGTATCAACTATCTGCTTTGTAGGGGAACTTTTTTGATCGTTTTTATTTAAGTAGCAGGGTTGCTTAAAAGAAGCAAGCCTTAAACTATAATTCTAGCATAACTTTTTACCCTGGGAGACCAGAATCCACATACTTCAATATGAAGTATGTGGATTCTGGTCTCCCAGGGTAAAAAGTTATGCTAGAATTATAGTTTAAGGCTTGCTTCTTTTAAGCAACCCTGCTACTTAAATAAAAACGATCAAAAAAGTTCCCCTACAAAGCAGATAGTTGATACTCCTCTCTGTTGTACTGCTTATTTATGCTAATTTGAAAAGAAACTGCTGCTTGAGGAACAGGCAGCACATGAACCTTATAGTGTTCTGTCAGCACTCAGCCATTTCACACTGCAGCAGGCTCCCACAACAGGAAGAGCTGGCGAGGCAGAGCTCCCTCTGAACATCAGTCAGCACACATAGAAGAAGTTCTATACAGGTAAAAAAAAGTCCCTTTACCTTTGCAAGAAACAAAGAGGAAGTAAAACCCATCAGGGTTTACTTCCTCTTTATTGATTTTTTTTTAAATTCCTGCACAGAGTTCAGAACGTTCACTATGATAACACGCTGTAACAGTGGAAGTAACTACAAAACTGCCATTGGCTGGTGGTATGATAATATACTTTTACCATATTTGACAGATTGTATAATTTACTTTCATTGCCCAGACTAAACTTACAGAACTTCTAGTGCCCTGGTGACCAACACATAGCCCACAAGCTATTGGGCACCAGCCAGGCAGCAGATCAGCAGAGGAGTGGAATGTTTTCTGTGTTCCAGCACTGAAAGAAAGACTCTACTGTTGGTGGAGTGATATTGAGGGCTATTATTGTACTCACTGAAATCACTGGTGAGAGTTATTGCATTTACTAATGTAGCACTACCCCAGCAGGAGCTTCTGATTACATTTTGGGTTTGCACGTTACATTTGTAGCTTCGTTGTCAGGGTGGGAATGTCAATAATAATTGCAATGTCCAGACGTAAAACTTCCAACAGTTTTGTTTCTTTTTACTGCAAGGTAACTTGAAATAGAGAAAGCAGGAGGGAGGAGAAGAGCAGGGGAAGGTTTAGGCACAGGGTACAGAATGAATCAGTCTCCACTCTCAGCTTTTGAGTAGGTATTTCTCACCCGGATAGTCCCCTCTCACTTGGCCTAGCAGCCGGGATGACGCACAAACTAATGTCCAAACGGTCTCTGTCACAGACGTCTTGTAATGAACTTGGTCTCTGCCACAGACCTTTGAATGAACTTGGTCTCTGCCACAGACCTTTGAATGAACTTGGATGGGTCCAGGAATCCTCTGCCACAGGATTTAAAAGTCCTGAACCTCCAGCCAAGCACTAAGAGAGCCTTCAAACCAGAACTGGCAGACTGCAGGGCTTTCAATGTAATTGGTCCCTCCTTGATTGGGTCACCAGGCCTTTACCCAAGACACTAGCACTTTGCCGATCTCCTCCAGGGCAGGTCCTCCCCTGGTTTCCTTCATCAAGATAGCTTCTTCCCTTGTGGACAGACAGCTTGGGATACTCCTTTAGAATTGTAGGCCCCAGCCAGCGTAGCTGGGCCTACTCAACAGCCAAATCACTTCAGGCCAATGTGGCCCCGCAGTCGGGCTAACACACGCACGCCTCATGCCAGGAGGGCTGCGAGGCGAGAAAGAACGAACCTTGATCAATGGTGTCTGTCCATTAGGTATCCCTCCCCAGCATGCACAGCAGGGTCACCACTCCCACTGCACCGCTACCAAGAAGGGCCACCCAACACACCATGGTACTCCCGTGTTCCAACATAAGGCCAGGGTGGCAACCCCACCTGCAGGAAACAAGGGAAACTACCAAGCAGTACCACAGCAAGGACAGAGGCAAATTTAGGTTAATCAGACAGGTCTGGGCCCAAGTACTGACACAGATTTCCCCTAAATTTAAAATAGCGCCCCCTAGAATTGGGGTGGGCGCTACACTAACACTAATGAAGAGGGGTTATTACTGCTACCAATGAAAGCAATGTTGATAGTTATAACTGCACTCACTGATTCCAATGTTGGGGAGGGGGGGAGTGGGGGATTATTGCACACACTGACACCAATGTTGGGATTTTTATTGTGTCCACTGACATAAATGTTGGGATTATTATTATGTCCAGTGACACCAATTTTTTTTTTTTTTTTTATTATTGCCACTGACACCAATGCTGGGGTTATTGTACTCCAACTGATGTGCATTGTGATATGTTGCAAAAAATACAGCAGGATCAACATTTTTAGGTATTGAGGTGCATTATAGTCCATTCAAAAGAAAACATGCCATTGTCCAGCCCACTGAAAGTGTTGGGGGGATGGGGTGCACTTGGGGTCCTTTATAATCTTTAGGTTGACCACCACTGATCTAGTGGATGCTAACTATGATTGCATGAGGACTGTGTAAATTGCTAATTTATGGCAATAATTTCCATGCCAGTATTTTAAAATCACAATCCATATACAGTATATGCACCTTTACTAAGATATGTAGTTGGCTCTTTAATAAGATACAGTATGTAGTCATGTAGTTAACTCAGAAGTGTAACTGTATATTATTTGTGTACTGTTGGTTCTTTATTTTAAGTTTTTCCTGTAATTGGCGATGATGGTAAAAAGCGATCTAAGAATCCACAGTGACCTCATCATACTTGAGATGGAAGAACTGTCAATTGTCTGTTGGGTAATGACAAGGTATTGAACAGGAAAGATAAAAGGCAATTGTGGGTAAAATGAGACTAAAGTTCCATTAGTGCATTTGTTTAAAATGATACATTAGTTTACTTGGTTGTCTCATCTTTCATAGGATAAATCCCTATTGCAAAAATAAAGAAAGAAAGAAGAAAAAATAGGTTTACTTTCCAGGAAAATAATCAAGCATAATACCCCTCTCTGGAGACATAATAAGAAATAAGAGAAGGAATTAATCAGTTTGTAACCATACCCAATATATATAACTAATCCTGTGTGACAACAGACTACAAAATGGAAATATTACAAGGAAAACATTACTCAAGTTAAAAATACAGTGTGTTTATGTTATATAAGCAAGGCATAAGAGTCTCTGTCTCAAAGAGCACAAAAGGTTTCATGAGAAAAATTACAACTTTTGATCAATTGTTCCTCTTGGCTTTGTATTCAGCTGTTTGATCAGACCCTTTTGGTTTCTTTGTACAGACTTTGAAAGCCCCTCTTACAACATCACAGTTCACTTTTCTTGTTTATTTTACGAGAATTGCTTGAGGTTTCATAGATGTAGATACCTTGAGATAAAAAGCAAGTATATAATGTCTTTGTTATCAGAGAACAACAACAAAAAAGGAGGAAAGTATACACTCCAACCATATTAGAAAGATTAGAAAAAAAAAATCAAAGCAAAAATATATCCCTGAACAAAAACTGTATAGATAGTGTTATAAAGGGCATGGAATTTTTAAATTATTACTAAAGCAGGGTACGACCTGGCGGATGGGATAAACAGCTCAATCTCAGTATTTGCGGACAATACCAAGCTAAGCAGGACAATAATTTCTCTGCAGGATGTGGAAATCTTGCAAGAAGATCTGAATAAATGAATGGGGTGGGCAACTACATGGCAAATGAGCTTCAATGTAGAAAAATGTAAAATAATGCAAATGGGTGGCAAAAATATGAAGGCAATCTACTCACTAGGTGGAGAACCTCTGGGGGAATCTGGATGGAAAAGGATCTGGGGGTCCATGTAGATGATAGGCTCAGAAATGGCATGCAATGCCAAGCGGCTGCAAGTAAAGCCAACAAAATATTGGCATGCATTAAAAAGGGGACTCATTCCAGAGAAAAAATTGACAATTCTCCCACTCTACAAGACTCTGGTCCGGCCGCACCTGGAGTATGCCATCCAGTTCTGAGCAACAATACTCGGGAAGGATGTGCTGGAACTGGAGGGAGTCAAGAGAAGGGCACCAAACTAAAAAAAGGGACTGGAGGATCTCAGCTACGGGGAAAGACAGTGAGCACTGAACTTATTCTCTCTGAAGATGAGACGCTTGAGAGGGGATATGATTTCAATGCACAAATACCATACTGGTGACCCCACAGTAGTGATAAAACTTTTCTGTGAAAGGGAATTAACAAAAAACACATGCTTATTCACTATAATTAGAAGAGAAGCAGTTTAACCTTAAACTGCTTGAAGGGTTCTTTACTCTAAGGCCTCGTACACACGATCGGACATATCCGATGAAAACGGTCCGCGGACCATTTCCATCGGATATGTCCGATCGGGAGTTTGATCCGATGGCGTGTACACACCATCGGATCAAATTCCCTGCCGCCGGACGGCGCGGTGACGCTGCGGTGACGTTGACACCGCCACGTCACCGCCACGTCACCGCACCAGGAAGTTAAACACTTCCGCGCATGCGCCGAATCCATTCGGCGGCGGCGCGGCGGCGGAGGGGGACGACATGTCTGCTGGTAAGTGTACTAACCAGCAGACATGTCGGGCGGACAGATTCCACCGGATGGATTTCAAAGCATGCTTTGAAATCTGTCGGGTGGAGAAATCTGTCCGCTAGCCTATACACACGAGCGGAGATGTCTGCTGAAACGGTCCATCGGACCGTTTTCAGCGGACATATCCCCTCGTGTGTACGAGGCCTAAGAGTGGTAAGGATGTGGAATTCTCTTCCACAGGCAGTGGTTTCAGCAGGGAGCATAGATCATTTAAAAAAAAATTGTCTAAGGCACCTGAGTGACCAAAACATACAGGCATATATAATGCAATACTGACATAAAAGCATACACGCAGGTTGGACCTGATGGACTTGTGTCTTTTTTCAACCTCAACAACTGTGTAACTATGTAACATTTACCTATATTGCTAGGACCATATTAAGTTGGTGCCAGCTATGATCCCCCCCCCCCCCCCAAAAAAAAGCAGAAGGTAAGAGTTTACATAGAAGCTTCCTAAAATCCAAGTAAAGTTTATCTTCATTCATCTTCAAGAAAAAAAAAACACAAGAAAAGGTAAAGGCAATAGTTACTCGGGTTATAAAAAAATAATACGTTTTTATTATGCATTATGTAGTACAGGTAGACCAGCCTTTCTCAACCAGTGGAACCCAGTGGTTGCCAGCAGTAGTGAACTGATAGCCTCTCTCTCCTCTTATATCTTAGATAAGCATCCACTGTAGGTAACCAAGCTCTTCTAAGTTACCCTCAAGGTAACAGGGCATTCTTCTTACTGAACGCCAAGGGTCAAAGGCCATTTCTGCATTGACCACCAACATAAGGGACAATACAATCTTTACTGACTTCAGTTCTAATTATACTTAATTAACTTATTTTATGATTTCTAAAACAATTTTGTCCTATAGAGAATGAATTGTTAAAATGGTCTGCATTGGGTGCATAATTCACTAGGGACACAAGGGGCTAGATTCAGGAACACTTACGACGGGCGTATCACTAGATACGCCGTCGTAAGTCCTAATCTGAGCCAGTGTAACTTTAAGCGTATGCTCATAATGAGATACGCTTAAATGTTGCTAAGATACGACCAGCGTAAGTCACTTACACCATCGTATCTTAGTTGCATATTTACGCTGGACGCTAGGTGGCGTTCCCGTCTAAAATATGCAAATGAGATAGATATGCCGATTCCCGAACGTACGCCCGTCCTGCGCATTTTTTTTACGTCGTTTGCATAAGCGTAACTCCGGCGTTATGTTACCCCTGCTATATGAGGCGCAGCCAATGTTAAGTATGGACGGCGTGCCGGCGTATTTATTCGCGAATAGGGCTTTGCATTTTCATTGAGTATTTGCGTGGTGATTTGGAGCATGCGCACGGGGCTACGTTCCAGGCCGGCTTAATTTAAATAGAAGACGCCCCCTACCTTCCCATTTTGTATTACGCCGGCCTATTTACGCTACGCCGCTGCAACTTACGGAGCAAGTGCTTTGAGAATACAGCACTTGCCCGTAAAAGTTGCGGCGGCGTGGTGTAAATAGCATATGCTACGCACGTTTACTATTACGCTGCTCCTACCTGAATCTAGCCCAACATTTTTATTTATTGTATTTTTTTTTCCAGAAGAGATTGTGTGTTCTAGGGAAACACCAATGTGTGTACGACGCACATTGGATCTCACTGATAAAAGAGCAATGTGTGTGTTGAAATGGGATCTTCCTGGAAAAGAGCTACAGTGCCTTGCAAAAATATTTACCCCCCTTGGCTTTTTACCTATTTTGTTACATTTTTGTGTGACTTTTATGTGATGGATCAGAACACAATAGTCTTAGTTGGTGAAGTAAAATTAGAAAAAATAGAAAAATCTAATAATTGGCATGTGTGTATGTATTTACCCCTTTGTTATGAAGCCCATAAAAAGCTCTGGTGCAACCAATTACTTTCAGAAGTCACATAATTAATGAAATGATGTCCACCTGTGTGCAATCTAAGGCCTCGTACACACGAGGCAATCTATTTGTTCAAATCGGTCGGACCTACCGATTTGAACAAATCTGTCAGCAGACAGCGCGCTGACGTGTCGGTGACGTGGCGGTGACGTTGACGCCGCCACGTCACCGCACCAGGAAGTAATACACTTCCGCGCATGCGTCGAAACCATTCGGCGCCGGTGCGAGAAGACATGTCTGCTGGTTAGCGTGCTAACCAGCAGACATGTCGGGCGGACGGGTTCCCAGCCGATGGATTGGTAAGCATGCTTTCCAATCTGTCGGGTGGCCAAATCCGTCTGCTCGCCCGTAGACACGATCGAATCTGCCTGCTGGGACGGTCTAGCAGACCGTTTCCAGCAGACAGATTTGATCGTGTGTACGAGGCCTAAGTGTCAAATGATCTGTCATTACTATACACACCTTTTTGAAAGGCTCCAGAGGCTGCAACACTCAAGCAAGAGACACCACTAACCAAACAGTGCCATGAAGACCAAGGGACTCTCCAAACAAGTAAGGGACAATGTTGTTGAGAAGTAAAAGTCAGGGTTAGGTTATAAAAGAATATCCAAATCATGTATGATCCCTAGGAGCACCAACAAATCTATCATAACTAATTGAAAGAACATGGCACAACAGCAAACCTGGCAAGAGATGGTCGCACACCAAAACTCACAGACCTGGCAAGGAGGGCATTATTTAGAGAGGCAGCACAGACCTAAGGTAAGCCTGGATGAGCTACAGATTTCCACAGCAGAGACTGGAGTATCTGTACACAGGACGTCAATAGGTCGTTCGCTCCATGGAGTTGGGCTTTATGGCAAAGGGGCCAGAAGAAAGCCATTACTTTAGGCAAAAAAACAAAATGGTACGTTTTGAGTTTGCAAAGGCACGTGAGAGGCTCCCAAAACTTATGAAGGAAGGTGCTCTGGTCTGATTAGACTAAAATTGAACTTTTTGGCCATCAAAGAAAACGCAACGTCTGGCGCAAACCCAACACATCACATCGCCCAAAAAACACCATCCCCAAAGTAAAACATAGCGGTGGCAGCATCATGTTTTGGGATGTTTTTCAGCAGTCGGGACTGGGAAAATGGTCAGAGTTGAGGGAAAGATGGATGGTGCTTAATGCAGGGATATTCTTGAGCAAAACGTGTCCGATTTGAAGCTAGGATGGAGGTTCACCTTCAAGCAGGACAATGACCCCAAACACACTGCTAAAGCAACACTTGAGTGGTTTAAGGGGAAACATGTAAATGTGCTGGAATAGCCTAGTCCAAGCCCAGACCTCAATCCAATAGAAAATATGTGGTCAGACTTAAAGATTGCTGCTCACAAGCGCAAACTATCCAACTTGAAGAAGCTGGAGCAGTTTTTCAAGGAGAAATGGGCGAAATTCCCAGTGGTAAGATGTTGCACGCTCATAGAGACTTATCCTAAGCGACTTGAAGCTCTGATAGCCGCAAAAGTTGGCTCTACAAAGTATTGACTTCAGGGGGTGAATAGTTATGCACATTGACTTTTTCTGTTATTTTGTCCTATTTTGTAAAAAAAAAAATCTTCAAAGTTGTGGGCATGTTCTGTAAATTAAATGATGAAAATCCTCAAACAATCCATGTTAATTCCAGGTTGTGAGGCAACTAAACACAAAAAATGCAGAGGGGGTGAATACTTTTGCAAGGCATTGTATCTGTATTCTGAAGGTAGGATCTCACTAGGGTAAGACCAATGTGCATGTTGCTGATGGGATCTCACTGGCAAAATGTCAGTCTGTATTCTGGAGGCTGGTTCTTATTGCTAAAGCAGGTTCTGTTTAGCTGAATTCAAAAAGGAGGCAGAATCCACTAGTGGAAAAGAAAAAGTGGAACATGTTAATTATTCTACATAGGATAAGATAGGAATGATCTCTACAACTTACTGGTCAAGCTAACATACTCTTGGCTGTTTATATACATTTATTGCAGGGATTCCTTAAACTTTGAAAAATTTGAATGTGGTAAAAAGCTTGAGAAAGGCTATTTTAGAATATATATCTGATGTGTGTGATAGCACTGATTCTCCTTTTTCCCACCGGGAAAACTGGAGGACTTTTGCCCAGGGTTTTTTGGCAGTTTTCCTATGGGAAAAACTGTGATGGAGTATACACACGGCCAGGATTCCCGACCAAAGCTCCATCGCAGTTTTCCTGTTGGGAAAAACGGCCAAGTGTAGGGGAAAAGACTGACCGAGCAGGTTCTTGGCTTTCCCGGGATTTCCGACGGGAACTGTTCCAGGCGGAAATCCTGCACGTGTGTATGGGGCACCAGAATAGGTTTCCTATTGCATCTCAGGAAGTGGGAGGCTATTCCCCTGAAATGTGTTGGATTTGTTTCTTTTAACCAATAAACATTGCAAAAAGACCTCTGAGTTACATAAAGTTGTGTACTAGAAGCTCCCCAATACCCTCCCTATAAATTAGACTATGTATTTTAAGTCACAATTGCCCTTGCTTACATTCTTCTTCCAGCAAATATTCATTTTAGCGCTACCACTGAGAATGCTTTTCTGTACATCTGTTTTATGCAAAGTGATGTTGCCACGGTCCTCTTTAGGTCCACTTTGCTGAAAAAGCCATTTGAAAGCTGACCAGAAAATATTTTGCCGCAATTACACACCGAACACAAAAGTAGACGTTCTTTTTTTTATTTTCCTCTGTTGAATCTTTCCCTCCAGTAACAGAGCAGATGACATCAGGCAGCCAATTGTTTTCATCTGTTTCAGTACAGGCGATGGCTTTCACAAACACAATATCGGAGATTTTCTCCACTCCACCAGATTCTCGAAGACACACGGCGGGAGTTGAGAATTATTAAGTAAAAGCATTAGTCCCAACGCAAGGCTGTAATGCAGTGTCTTGCTTTGTCCTTCTAAATAAATGGGAAACCAGAAATTACCAGTAATTTAACTGGGAAAGCGGGGGAGAGTAATTGTCTGTGTGAATCACAGACAGTGCTCTGAATAATGAGAGAGCACAACGGACTGAGGCTGTAAATTAAGGGCACTTATCTTAATTGAACATCTGAAATAATGTTTTATTTATACAAAGAAGAGGTACAAGAAAAAAAAAAACTGATCCGAATCCTTAACAACGGCACACTTCTTTATAGATGGTGGTCATTGTCAAGAGCCTTCTCTACCTTTTGTCTGTAGAGCACAGAGAGGATAAGAAAAGCACACATATTGTCTAAATACATTAGATGTTAGGTGGAACTGGGGACGGTGAGGGGCTAGTATTGTTTTTAGATATGAAATATTTGTGTGTTTGTATTGGATTCTCAACTTCTGAATGAGAAGGTACATAATGTAATGTTTCCTCTATAACTCTTTCCCATTTTAACAGATGATTAGACCTAGCTTAAGGTGAACTTGTGCTTTGTCCATGCAGGGCAAAGTAATAGATGTACTTTGTCAGTCTCCTTACCTCTCTGGTTGTTCAATGTTAGCCAAAGAAATAACTTGTACTTTCAAGTGTAGGCAAGCATGTGACGCACATGGTGATTGGCCACTCAGGTACCATGCATTGTCACAAATCCGGAAGATCCAACATAAAAAAAAAATCTTTATTTTCGTTTTAATTGCTACAACAGTTCAATATAGATAGGAGATTTGAAATGATGCTACCAAATAGCAATCTGGGTCTATCAAATCTGTGGTCGAATGTGCCTAACCTTAAACGATTTGTAAAGGAATTTTTTTCTTATCTTAATAGCTTCCTTTACCTTAACGCAGTGCTGTTTTCATGTCCTCATTGTTCGTTTTTGCTGTAATTCTTTTCTGATCTCCACACTTCTTGGTTGTCTGTTTCCTGATAACCACAGTACTGGGAGATTTCTCTCTGTGGTCACTAATCAAGGAGGGGTGATTACTGCGTGTCTAAAACCCCTCAGCACCAATCAGTTTCGTTTTACAAACCATCACTGCCCTGTATTGGCTCTGTGGCTCTGTACATCACAGAAGCAGGAAACAGCATTCAAAAACTAAACTAAAACTGTAGGTACATTATATGATTGATTTTTATCTATTTTTAATCATTTTTAAAAGGAATTAGTTAACGATTATGTCTCTATACCCTGTAAACAGTAATTTCCGCAAAAAAAAATGTTTTCTTTACAACTCCTTTAACTCTATTAGTCCAAGATTATTTTTTACATACAAAGGAAAGATTCGATATAGAGAGAAAAAGATTCTACATTATAGAGACAGTGTTGGGGTAGACCATACGACACGAACAACGAAGATTTGACGAAGCAGCGAAAAACATACAACCATTGAATCTGTCATTTGAAGGCTTATGGTGTCTGTTGAAAATTCAAAGAAGATTCGACACGCAGCTAAACTTTACAACGCCACATTTCCGGTCAAATGCTCGGCCAATAGGCTATAGAAGAATTTGAATGTTGGTTGATTAGTAATAATAATTAATAAATATAATTATTAGGGCTGTGGAAATTAACTATTAATTCATCGATTAGTCTTTAAATTTTTTGACCGATCAAAAATGTTTTGATCGATCAAAATTCTTTTGATTGGTACTCACCTCTCCGCCGCCTTCTGGGCCTTCAGGAAGTTCCGTCGGAGATCCGGTGACGTAACTGACACCGGCGGCATGCAGATGGACACCCTAGGCTTATACTCGAGTCAATGAGTTTTCCAATTTTTTGTGGTAAAATTATGTGACTCGGCTTATATTTGGGTCGGCTTATACTCAAGTATATACGGTATACATTTTTTAATTTTTAAAGTATTACTTTCACAAAAAAAAAAACAGCCTCTATTAAATAAACTGCCAAGAGGCTCTGTGGTGGCTCAACATGATTGGCACTGCGCTGACAAGCCATTCACCTCTGCAGCCAAGGGTTCGGATCCCGGTCTCGGCTACATGTGAATTGAGTTTGGTGGTCTCAGCCCGGCTCCCGGGGGGTGTGCTATGCAAGGTACGCCTGTGCTTAGTACGCCCACCCCCCCCCCCCACAAAACCACCACACTTGCACGCACACAAAATTGGTTTAAAACACATGCACTTTGGCCATGCGGTCTCCTAAAATAAGAGAGGCAAAGGACCTACGGGGCTGGCTGGGTGGGCTAGGCCCCCTCACTCCCTCATAGGGGGAGTCCCTCTGCCCCATTGGGGTCCCGTTGGGCCCCAGTTGGGCTCCCAAGAGGAGCAGGTAGGGCGGGGTGAGTGGGAGGCCCCCCTTCACACCCGCCATTGCCACCAGGGGCATGGAGAAGGATGGCGATTGCCTCCGGGGGGAGGGTCTGCCTACTCCCAACTCCTGCTGTCCGGCTCTTCTCTCTCGAGTTCACACACAAAAATACACTTTAAAAAAAAATAAAAAAAATAAAAAATAAACTGCCAAGACATAGGCACAAAATTCAATGGTGTATGAAGTTTACTGAACTGAAAGAGAATTTGACGGCCTAAAGTTCCCAGCATGAATCACAGATTCCTTATTGGCTGTGAATAGTCAGATGCAAGTTAGTGTAAAAGTTGTTACCATATTTCATGTTCAGAATTGAAATATAATAAATATTTGGGGAAAAAAATATTTGTAGAAGATTTTTCTAAGCTATATGACACAGACCAACTTTATGGGTATATTGTAATAAGAGAGCTCATGCTCTCTGTGGTCGTATGCTATCATTTTCTGCAGCCAGCAAGTTAAATTATGCAGAAAAAAAATGATATCCAAACCCGCCAAAACATTAAATGTCTTCCTTTCTTAAAAAACATAAAAAAAAAAACAGTCCAAATGGCTTGGAATGTTGTGAGTCAATAATGAAATGTGTTCGATCACACAGAAATGAAAAGTAGAAGAACAGAGCCAAGAATTCCCCAATTAAAGAGCACATCTATCAAAGCTGGCATGTTTTTTAAACAGTCATCCCTCTGTCCAAAATACTTCAAGCAGAAACATATTTGGTTTACCAAACAGCCTGGCCGAGGTGGTGAGACTGCAGCAGGACTGTGCGCTTGTCATTTTTTCTTCACAGATGGAGAAATGTATACACTCCCATCCATTGTGATTATGGCTGCAAAGTGACGGTACCAGCAGCCAAAAACTTCCATCCAATGACCCGGGCAGCAAAAGCACAACCCTAAGCCAAATGCTTCCTACACAACTTCTGCATTGTGCTCATCTCACACAGGACTTCCACATACAAAATGACACAGCAATATACAATAAAAAATAAGGCAAGGGAAAATCCGCTCTTATATAAAAAAAAAAAAAGTATAACAGATAAATGCTACAAAAAATTTAAAGTTTAAAATACATTTATAATAGTGAAGGACCAATTGTATTATTAAAAATATATATATACTGTATGTTTTATTTGATATCTTTAGGAGTAGAGTTAGTATTATTTTTTTTTTCATAGTAATCCTTAAACAAATTTACCAAATTTTTGTAAAAACAATTTGGTAAATTTGGTTAACCACTTGTCCACTGAGGACGTCATATGACATCACTTAACTTTGTGTGGTGATATCTGAATGATGCTTGCAGCTACAAAAAAAAATGTAAAAAAAAGTGTAATAAAAAAAAAATAAGTAAAATAACAAATATTTTTTTTTTTAAACGCCCCTGTCCCCGGTAGCTCGAATTAAGAAGCGAACACGCATGTAAGTCCCACCCACATATGTAACTGCTGTTCCAACCCCATATGTGAGGTATCGCCGTGTGCGTTAGAGCGTCTGCAACAATTCTAACACTAGACCTCCTCTGTAACTCGAAAATAGTAACCTGTAAAAAAAATTAGAGCGTCGCCTATGGAGATTTTTAGTACCTAAGTTTAGCGCCATTCCATGAATTCTGCGCAATTTTAAAGCGTGACATGTTGGGTATCTATTTACTCGGCGTAACATCATCTTTCACATTATACATAACAATTGGGCTAACTTTACTGTTTGTTATTTTTTAATTCCCCAAAAAAGGCGTTTAAAAAATGATTGCGCAAATACCGAGAAAAAAAGTTGCAATGACCGCCATTTTATTCCCTAGGGTGTCCGCTAAAAAAATATATATATATATAATTTTCTAGCAAAAAAAATTATGATTTTTACATGAAGGAGAGAAGTGCCAGAATAGGCCCGGTGGAGAAGTGGTTAAGGACTACTATGAAAAAATAAATAAAAAATAACTCTACTCCTACATTGGATTAGCAAGATATAACATGCACATGATATTTTCAAAATAAATTGTGTTAGTAGAGCATTGAACCAAACCTTTGGGAAGACGTGGAGGCTCCAATTCCAAATCAACAGCTCTCCATTACCTGGGGTGTTCTAAAAGATTAACGCCACTTTCATGGGGGAAAAAAATTGCAACTAAAAAAATAATAATAAAACATATACAATTGTTGTGTTTTTAAAGCTTTGAAAAAGCTCCAAGAATGTTTGTGCTTTTTCCAGAGGGAATGATGAAGAAGAAATTATCCCTGGCCATAGGGCAGGAGTATGCATGCTTTCTGTGCCTTTTTCCCCACGTTTTTAGCCACAATCACAATGATTTCTATCAGGTCGAATGTTTTTGCCATTTTTTTTCTTAAAGTGCACCAAAGATGTGGCATGCGTACACTTTAAAAACATTTGGGAAAAAAATTATAAAAAAATAAAATAAAAATCAATGGGACTGTGGCTAAAGTGCATGGAAACCTGCCAAACTGGAACACAGCGAGGTGAACATGGCCTTTCAAAACAAGTGCCAATTGGTAATTTAGGGCCTTACTGTTATGACATGGTCACACTGTTGTATCACGGCACTACTGGTATTTTATTAATATCAGAAGGAGGGGATAGGGTCCTACAAAATTATGACTACAAGTGAGCAAAGTCCCTTCTTGTATTAAGAGAGGTATGGACTCCAGAGAGAGAGATATGATTTTGCCCCTGTACAAATCATTAGTAAGACCTCATCTGGAATATGCAGTTCAGTTTTGGGCCCCAGTTCTCAAAAAGGATATCGGGGAACTGGAGAAAGTGCAGAGAAGAGCAACCAAATGGATAAGAGTAATGGAGGAACTCAGCTATGAGGAAAGATTAAAGGAACTGAATGTATTCACTTTTGAAAAGAAGAGATTAAGGGGGATATGATCAACATGTACAAATATATAAGGGGTCCATATAGTGAACTTGGTGTTATTCACTTTACAGTCAAGACAAAGGACGTCTAGAGAAAAAGAGATTTAGTCTACAAATACGTAAATGTTTCTTCACAGTAAGAGCTGTAAATGTGGGACAGACTCCCTCCAGAGGTGGTTCTGGCCAGCTCAGTAGATTGCTTTAATAAAGGTCTGGATTTTTTCCTAAATGTACATAATATAACTGAGTACTGACATTTATAGGTAATGCTGATCCAGGGAAATTCCGATATCCTCTCGGGGGATCAGGAAGGATTTTTTCCCCTGCAGTAGCAAATTGGATCATACTCTGCTGGGTTTTTTCGCCTTCCTCTGGATCAACTGTGGGTATAGAATTGGGTATATGGGATTGTAGGATATTATTGTTATTTTTTTTATGGTTGAACTAGATGGACTTGTGTCTTTTTTCAACCTGAATAACTATGTAACTAGGGGAAAGGGAATAGCTGCTCCAAGTGGGAACCCAGACAAACATCCACCGTTGCAGACAACTGCAGGCAATGCACTTAGCAAAGCAGGAACAAAAATTGTCTCTGGACAGCCGCACACTGAACAAATTGTAGCCTTTATTGAAAGAAGGACAGCACTACAAGTCACAGCAAAGTAAAATAAAATAAAACCCAAACTGACGCGTTTCGCACTAACAATAGTGCTTAGTCATAGCTTAGTGTTAGTGCGAAAGGCGTCAGTAGTTGGGTTTTATTTTATTTTACTTTGCTGTGACTTGTAGTGCTGTCCTTCTTTCAAGAAAGGCTACAGTTTGTTCAGTGTGCGGCTGTCCAGAGACAATTGTTGTTCCTGCTTAGTTATATAACTATGTAACTATGAATATAGCTACAATGGTTTCAAGCAACATATTTTTGTTTCTTCAGTATTAGAAAATAATAGATTGAGCTAAAAGTGTAACAACAATAACATTTTCCTTTAAGGACTGTAATAAACAATTGTAGTTTTACATTAGGAAAAAAAAGTATACATTATTTGGTATTGACATCGAAAGGCTGTGTGTTGCCGTCTACCCATTCAGGCCACCTCCTTCCTTTATCAAAGCCAGCACCAAAATACTGAGAGTCAGCTGGTGTTAGAGCTCAGAGGGAGCAGTAACCCTAACATGTGATAACATTCAGGCTTAGCAATTGGTCATTAGACCTAAGCACTGTCACGGGAGAAAAGGTCAAATGTGCCTCTATACATTAAAGTATAAGTAACTTGCCCCTAAATGAGCAAAATAATGGCAGTGTCTCTTTAAAAAAACAAATGGCATTTCTGAAATTACTAGGATGTTCTTCTATGATGTCATTTTTACACACAGCGTTTAGTTCAGTTCTCACTTAATACTCTTGGCAGAAAAATCATTGCTCTGCCAGCGTACAACGCAAATAAACAAGCATTATCTCCCCATATTAATACCCACAGCCTTTTCTATAGCAAAGTCACAGTGTGTAAGAACACAGAGAGAGAGAAGTCTCAATAGATGCTGATAGCAGGTGCTGGCTTACTGTGCATATTCCCGCATATCGGAGCCAGCTCTCCAGCCTCTGTGAATTCTGGGAACAGCAATGGAGCTCCTCATAGCTTTTCTAGATCAGGTGCATTGGCTGGAAATGAATTATATTCCTATGTCACACAGCATTAAGCAACTAGAGTGGGGAAATCACATTTCAGTCTTGCAGAAAGAGACAGTGTAGGATGTAGATAGAATGGCGCTCATTTCATGAGACACTGTAAAGCACAAATGGCAAAATCTATTCTGTGTTTATAGGCTGTTACACTATCCTTTTCCTTTCTACAATTGTTTCTTACCAATAGTGATTGGCATCAAGCTGTCCAAGGTGCTGAAATGACCATCAAATAAGACTCACCCTAGTTCAATAATAAAGTCTATCCAAATTCTCTATTTTTTTCCCCCTATGAGTGACAACATGGTATTTTTAATAACAGTAGACACATTAAATGTCCAAAAAAAATATTTAAAGCGGAGGTTCACCCAATTAACATGTACATAACATTACATTCTGCATACTTCCAACATGTACAGTATGCTGTTTATTTTTTTTGGCTCTACATACCGTATTATTGCTATTTTCCACCTGGCTTCCAGGTACTCACTCCCACGGGAGTAGGCGTTCCTATTCAGACGCACAATGTCACCTGGGACTTCGCCCAGATGATTGACGTGCTTGAGAAAAACGTAGGCGCGTCACGAGTTTCCGAAAGTAGCCGAACTGCGAGTCAGCTCTATACAGCGCCTGCGCAGTCAGCTCTACGCGGCTCCTAGTCGGTGCGCAGGCACCGTATGATGGCGTATAGAGCTGACTCGCAGTTCGGCTACTTTCGGAAACTCGTGACGTGCCTTATCCGCCGGGGGGGAAGTTTTTCTCAAGCACATCAATCATCTGGGCGAAGTCCCAGATGACATTGCGCGTCTGCATAGGAACGCCTACTCCCGCGGGGGCAAGTATCCGAAAGCCAGGTAGAAAATAGCAATAATACGGTATGTAGAGCCAAAAATAAAAAATAAACAGCATACTGTACATGTTGGAAGCATGCAAAATGTAATGTTATATACATGTTATCTGGGTGAGCCTCCACTTTAAATGTACTTACTAGCACCTTGCTAGACAATACCGTAAGGGGGTGGGCTAGGGGGCTGAGTAGAGCACTTCCATAATTTGTAATGTCGATCTAAAGCGCTGCATGGGGATCTAGGCATTGCTATTTATTATTAGGGCTACAAACAATGCCAACATCTAAGCAGCTATAGCAGCAGCAGCAGCAGCCGCAGCAACAGGGGTGACAATGCTTTATTGACTACAATGTAGAAAAATAGACTGTTGTCACTCTAATGTCAATCTAATAGGCTGAAGTTGGATACAGTTATTTCTATTTACTGAGAGGACCATCAACAGTGCCAACATCTAAGCAGCTACAGCAGCAGCAAAGGTGACAATACTGAAGTGATTGCACTGCAGAAGGGTGACAACATTAGTGTTGTCAGCCTCATGCCAATCTAACAGGTTGCAGGTGGTGCTAGGCATGGCTATACATTCATAGGGCTATCAATAGTACCAGTATGGAATCAGAAACAGCAGAAACAAACATGACAATGTTGCAGTGGTTGCAGTGCAGAAGGAAGGTTGTTTCATCCTAATGGTTGTGCATTAATAGATTATCTACATGCAACTGTCTGCAAGACTTGCTTTGCCTATACAGTGAAACCTCGGATTGCGAGTAATTCAGTCAACGAGCATTTTGCAATAAGAGCACTTTTTAAAAAATCCTGACTCGGTTTGCGAGTGTTGACAAGTCACAGCGGTGCACAGTACCGCACTTGGCCTGAGGTGCGGGGGCACTGAGCCAATCAGAACCGTTTGTAAATACTTGTAAATACTCAAAAAAACTCGGAAATAATCTGTTCCTGAGCCTTTCTGAGGTGTTTTCGAGTTCAGCCAAGCTGCCCCCCCGAGCCTTTCCGAGTATTTTCAAGGCTCTCTGGCGCCCCCCACCTCTGGCAACATGCGGTATTGCATGCCATAGAAGTCGATGCGGAACAAATTATTTTAGTTTCCATTGACTTCTATGGGGAAACTCCCTTTGATATGCGAGTGCTTTGGATTACAAGCATTCTCCTTAAAAGGATTATGTTCGTAATCCAATATTCCACTGTACTAATGAATAATCTGTCCTTGCCATAGACCAGTATAAGTATATAGATGTTTAAGGCCTCGTACACACCATCGGACTTATCCGATGAAAACGGTCCGCGGACCATTTCCATCGGATATGTCCGATCGGGAGTTTGATCCGATGGCGTGTACACACCATCGGATCAAATTCCCCGCCGCCGGACGGCGCGGTGACGTTGATGCCGCAACGTCACCGCTACGTCACCGCACCAGGAAGTAAAACACTTCCGTGCATGCGCCGAATCCATTCGGCGGCGGCGGTGGGGGACGACATGTCTGCTGGTAAGTGTACTAACCAGCAGACATGTCGGGTGGACAGATTCCCACCGGATAGATTTCAAAGCATGCTTTGAAATCTGTCGGGTGGAGAAATCTGTCCGCTAGCCCATACACACGAGCGGAGATGTCTGCTGAAACGGTCCATCGGACCGTTTTCAGCGGACATATCCCCTTGTGTGTACGAGGCCTAAGAATACCTGGGACTCAATGATATGGCTACTTTACAGCTCTGAACAGACAGTGGGTCATTCACCTTGTAGATAAGAGAGATCAATCTATGGAACAATACATGTCAGCCTACTACAGTAGCTACTTTTTCACTTGGGTTGAATCACTGAACCTAGATGTCAGCTGGTGATAAAAGTACCTTGAGATGTTGGATTCACAATGGTTTCCTAGGTCTCAGTGGGACCCTTGAGTGTTGTTTTAAGAATATTTGCATGACTGTGACCCCAGGCTTATTTTAAATGTGTCAACATTGACATTATTTTATATATGTATTGTGAAAGCTATTATTGGTTTTACTATGTGTATTGAGTTTTTTTTTTGTATATAATCAATAAATGTTTTTTGAGGTTGAGACTGCAGTTTGCTCTGTTACCTTTTCCCTCTTTTTGGTGTATTGTTTCACCCCAATGTCAATCTAATACGCTGGAAGTGGAGCTAGGCTTTGTTGTTTATTGATAGGGATGTCAACAATAACAACATCTAAGCAGCTACAGCAGCAGTAAGGGTGACAATGCTGCATTGATTGCACTGCAGAAGAAAGAGTTGTCTGCCAGATCAATCTAACTGGTTGTAGGAGTAGCTAGACATTTCCATTTACAAATGAACAATACCAGCATCTAAGCAGCCACAGCAAAAGCAAAGGTGCAAATGCTACATTACAGAGACACTGGACAGACCTGAAATGCACAAATCCTGCAAGACCTGCAAAGTCATTGTTAATAAACTATAATAGGGAGCAACAATATGGGAGCAAAAAAGCATGCCAAGTTCCAAGGGGAGAAACCATAAGGCTAGCATATTCACCTGGAACTGCCAGAAAGCAGCGCTTATGCATTTACTGTGTTGTTCAGCCTGCTTATAACATCCTCTCCTTTTCCTCATCACTTCCGTTTGTTTGGAATGAGCAGTGTTTGTTAGTTGTGGCCATGTGCACTGCACAATGCACACTTCCAAACACATAATCCATAGTCTGTAGTCCATCTTGGGAGTGAGCAAGAGAGGGTGGATACATTTCAAAAATCTTATACTTACCTAGGTGGATAAAGCATCTGTCCCCTGCCACCTCTGTGCTGAGAACGGAGTGATCAAACATCGCTGATCACTCAGTTCTCCCCTCTCTGTCAGCCACCGGTAGAGTTACTGTCAGTCACCGGCTCTCTGCTCTGCCCCTCCTGTGCTCACTGGAGTGCTGAGCTGGGTAGGGGAGGCTGCAGCTGGCTATGTCTCCCATCAGCAGGGCAGAGAGGCTAAGCCAGCTGCTGTTACAGGTCCAGGTCCAACTTTACTGTCAAGATCTTTCCCCAGCCTGGGCTGCCTGATGTGATGTCAGGTTATTGCCTCCTCTTGACTGAAAACAGATCCCAGGTGTGCAGAATAAACTGCACTTATGTGATTCATAGGAGAGGGCCAAACAAGCTTTGGCAATACTTTGGCTGTGTCTCTGCATAAGCGGAGTGGACACAGACTAGCCATCCACCTGCTCAATGGAGCCCGTCCCGTATGTAATTGGCCTTAGTAAATGAGAGCCGGCATTTAGCTGTGAACTTTGACTCATATTAAGCTTAATTTATTAGTGCAGCTGGCTTTAAGTATGGTCATGTTGATCCTTAGAATAGGCTGAAGAAAGGGGAATCCCCCCAGAAACGCATTCCGCCCTTCACAACATGCCAGTCTATGATGTAATCCAGGTTGACAGGTTCCTCACTGACAGAGGCCAGAATCCTCCTCAGCATGATATAGCTTCAGGTTCCAGCTATATCAGCACAGTCTCTTTTGCACCCTGGCCAGGCTTTCTTAGGATCAATTGGAGATACATGTGGACTGAGCAGTTCAGTGACCTCTCTGTAAATGAGTAAATGTCCTTCTTCTTACATGTGTTTTGTGAGTGCATCTTGATTATTTTTTTATAATAAATGGATCTGTTTTTAATTACTGCACTATGAGTATTTGTACTGGATCTCTGTTTTATTTTCTACATACAGTGTGACCATGGAGTCAATCTCTAACAGGAAGTGAGATCACAGAGGGACTAAAAGCAATTTGGAGATTCAGGCCTCGTACACACGATCAAATCTGTCTGCTGGAAACGGTCTGCTAGACCGTACCAGCAGACAGATTCGATCGTGTGTACGGCCGAGCCGACGGATTTGGCCACCCGACAGATTTCGAAGCATGCTTTGAAATCTATTGGGTGGGAATCCGTCCGCCCGACATGTCTGCTGGTTAGTACACTTACCAGCAGACATGTCGTCCCGCACCGCAGCCGAATGGATTCTGCACATGCGCGGAAGTGTTTTACTTCCTGGTGCGGTGACGTGGCGGCGTCAACGTCACCGCCACGTCACCGACACGTCAGCGCGCCGCCTGCTAGCGGGGATTTTGGTTTGCTCGTGTGTACACGCGAGCAAACCAAAATCCTATCAGACAGATTTGTTCAAATCGGTCGGTCCAACCGATTTGAACAAATAGATTGCCTCGTGTGTACGAGGCCTTAGAGCAAGCTGAGAGCAACAAAAAGTACTTTGAGTTAAAGGGGTTTTAAAGTTTCATGTTTTTTTACCTTAATGCATCCTATGCATTAAGGTGAAAAACCACCTTGCACTCTCTGGCCCCCCTGAGCCTCCGTTTTACATACCTGAGCCCCAAATCTCTGTGGTTGCGATGCCGCGTTTCTAACGAACCACTGCCAAACTGATGGTGCAGTGGTCTGTTTCCAACATAGTGGTATGCAGGCTTTAGCTGCATTTGGTAAATGTAAAAGAAACGTATAACATTTCACTGAGATAGGTGTCAAATGGAGGAGGAAGACTGCCGCCTCCATTAATATCTGTACTTCAGTCGCATTGTTTTTTTTTTTTAAATCAGCATTCAGTGCAACTTTAATGTTACCAGATATAGTAAATGCTTTGAGCTTTAAAATCAAGATGTGAAAAAAAGTTTTCAGACTGAAACATCTGCAAATTAGTGGGACAAAAGTGACTTGATATGGCACTATAATTATATTTTTACAATATATTTGTACAAGGTCAGAATCTTGAGACCCACTCAGCAGACCCATTTGTGGAGAAACCAACTATAGAGCTGTAGGGTCTTACTTTATCTTGGTTCCGGTAACAATGGCTGCACAAGTTTAGACACATCTAGCTAGATCTCATATTGAATCTCTGTGCAAGGCTAAATGTCATGTGTTCAATCAAGTATTGATATTAAATTACTTAAAATTAGATTGTATATTCTTACAAGAAGCAAACATCATTTACTAGCAAGCCCAGAAATAGAATACCAAGAAGCCAGCCGATGTTCGCAAAAGAAGCCCAGCAGAGTGCTGATATCACATCTTCGCCTAATACAATTTGATAGTGATTATCTGCATGTACTTCCTGTTAGACGGAGCACTTTTGAAAAAGACAAGAGCTTTTTGGCAGAAATAAACCAGGCAAGACTGTTTTGGATACACAGCTGTTTTCATGAATATCACAAAACAAAAAGCAACATTCTTCTACGGCATTGATCTTTGCGTTTACAAGCACCACCGAAATCCTAATGGAAACAAGAATACAACTGCCACTAAAATAAAGCAAGAATGCTGTATACAGTGCACCTGTAATAGATAGAAAAAAAAAACATGCTGCATAAGTATAAAGTATAAAGCAGGTAGGCAATGCACTTTACTACCATGAACATATTTGGGTAAAAGCTGCTAAGGCCTACCCCTTTGTCAGTAAGCACTACCCTGCTTGTTATGACACCGGTCAATGCAGAGGTTATGCAGTAAAAGAAGAAAAACAAATAGCTTCAAAGAGAACATTTGGAGAAAGGCAGTGCAACAACAACAGTATGTGACAAATTAAAGTAGAACTACTGTATGGGCAAAAAATTTGACACCTGTCCCAGGAGGGGACTGACCATTCGGCACTCGGGCACTGCCCGAGGGCCCCATGCTACTAGGGGCCCCCATCAGGGTTGCCAGGCTCAGTAAAACCAGGGACAGTATGTAAAAATCTGTGTCTTTTTACATCTGTCCCTGATATGTCCGATACCGACATGCTTTTGATGTTGAGATTTTAGCTGCCCCACCTCTGCACTGCCTCCTGGCGTGGTGGCCATCTGTAAGCCCAGGGGCCCCATCATTTTCTATTGCCTGGGGGCCCCATGAATTGTCAGTCCGCCCCTGACCTGTCCTGATAACTGCACTGCTGAGCATTTCACAGGGTTCTTCTTTAATTCCTGAGTGCTAGAAACAATTAAATGTGGCTTTGCTTGCTTGTCTGCAAAAAGTGGCCTTACTAAAACCTATGGGCCAGATTCTCAGCGGCGCTACGACGGAGTATCTCAGATACCCTGTCGTATCGCTGTTTTTTTTTGCCTTGTATCTATGCGAGTGATTCCTAGAATCACTTTGGCATAGATACGGCTGAAGATCCGACAAGTGTAATACCATTACACTTGCGGATCGTAGTTGTAATGACAACTCCGGCCACTTTACGTTGTTTTCTCATTTGCCTATGCAAATGAGGCTACTACGCCGATTCCCGATCGCTTTTACGCCGCCCCGTCGTCGCGTACATCGTTTCGTCCGCGTAAGGTTACCCCTGCTAATATGAGGGTTATCCTTACGCAGTACCGTCAGATGCCGTCGGGTGCCGTCGGATGCCATGTTAAGTATGGCGTCGGGTCAGCGTCGGCTTTTTCCGTCGCTTACGTCGTTTTACTAACTCGTTCGCGAATAGGGCATTGCGTAGTGTCGATCACGTCGTTTTGACGCCGGTTTCCACGACGCTTTCCCACGTGAGCTGGAGCATGCGCACTGGGCTTTTTCCCCGGCCGGCGCATGCGCAGTTCGTTCGACGCTGGGGCGCGCTTAATTTAAATACAAGCCACCCCCTTTGAATTACGCGGGCTTACGCTGGGCGATTTACTCTACGCCTCCGCAAACTACGGAGCAACTGCATGGAGAATACGGCACTTGCTCTGTTACGTGCGGCGGCGTAGTGTAAATAGCTTGCGCTATGCCGGCGAATTTGTATGAGAATCTGGCCCTATGTCTATTCGCTATACCAGGAATCTCCAAACTATGGCCCTCCAGCTGTTGCAGAGCTAGACATCCCATGAGGCATTGTAAAACTCTGACATTTACAGACATGACTAGGCATGATGGGAATTGTAGTTCCTGAACAACTAGAGGGCTGTAATTTGGAGACCCCTGCTCTATACCATTAAATGGTCAACTCTCGTGATATAGGAGGCCTCAAGTAACGCCGCTGATGTAACCCAAGGGTCTCACATATTATGTAGTGAAAGCAATACTAAAAAAGCTCTTACTGCAGGCATAGTAGAAGATGGTCAGAGAATACAGGCATGCTACAAGAAATTGGTATAGATGGCAAACTTGCTGCAGGAGTCGATAGCGACTGGGGAAAGGCTTTAGAAGACATTCATAGACTGTTGAAAATGTTTAAAAGAGTTGTAGATAAAACAATAAATGTAAGTGATCACTGCTATTACTGCCACTTTACAAATCAGTATTTTTACATTTGTGTTACAACCCAACAACCTCCTTAAAAATTACTTGTGCAACATCTGATATTTCTCTTAGCAAGGTCCATTTTATAAGATCAGAGAGAAAAAAAAACATAAACAGATAATAGGGATGGGCAACCCAGAAAAAGTAAGATTCCCTTGGTCCTGGTACAGAAATGTAAGTAGGAGTATCCATTTCACTGGTTGCATCCAAAATATCTGGGAGTCAAAGTTAGCCCTGATCCTTCAGAAAACTATAAAATACTTTGAAAAAGATAAGGTTGGATTTATGCAATTGGCAGTCTCTTAGGCCGCGTACAGACGATCAGTCCATCCGATGAGAACGGTCAGAAGGACTATTTTCATCGGTTAACCGACTGATGGTCAGATGTGCCTACACACCATCGGTTAAAAAAACAATCGTGTCAGAACGCGGTGACGTAAAACACAAAACGTAAAACACAACGACGTGCTGAAAAAAATGAAGTTCAATGCTTCTAAGCATGCGTCGACTTGATTCTGAGCATGCGCGACTTTTTAACCGATGCTTTTGTATACTAACGATCGTTTTTGACCTGTTGGTTAGGCGTCCATCGTTAAATTCTAAAGCAAGTTCTCTTTTTTTGGACCGAAGGATAACTGACCGATGGGGCCCACACACGATCGGTTTGGACTGATGAAACGGACCTTCAGTTTATCAGCTCCAGTGTGCATGGAGCCTTATGCCGCGTACACACGGTCGTTTTTTGCGATGAAAAAAAAACAAAGTTTTTTGTGAAGTAAATAACGACGTTTTTGAAACGTCACTTTCAAAGACGATGTTGCATACACACCATCGTTTTTTTCACAAAAAACGAGGTTACGTTCACCACACTTTTCCATTGAAGCTCGCTTCATAACTAGCTTCTGGGCATGCGCGGGTTGAAAAACGTCGTTTTAAACAACGTTTTTGCTACACACGGTGACTTTTTGTGAAACAAAAAACAACGTTTTGAAAAACGACACAAAAAATTCAAGCATGTTGGAATTTTTTTTTGGTCGTTTTTTTTAAGACAAAAAACGACGTTTTGCCCACACACGATCAATTTAAATGACGTTTTAAAAAACGACGTTTTTTTTTCATCGCAAAAAACGACCGTGTGTACGCGGCATTAGAGGTGGCCTCCATACCAGGGCCTGACATATTCTGATACTTGCCCTTTCAAATAGTTATATCTAAGTTTGAAATTTAGGCAGTACTCTTTTCAAAGCTGTTACCAGTACGCCTGTACAGAGTCATATTTTAGGCCTCCAATTGGGGTTACTATCCATAGTGCACGCTTCTTGCCCCTGTTCTTGTCTCTGTTCTTTCCCTCTTTTTCCTCTCAATGTACTTGTGTTCTTTGTTTAATCTCTTACTAAGGACTTACATTAGAGTTTTTTGCCTTCATTTTAACTTTTCTTTGAAATCTCATATATTTTACGTTCTTATAGTTTAATAGCTTTTTATGGCTTTTTTTGGTAAACAGGCTTTGGCCACCTAGGTCGGTTTCATCCTAATGCCCTGTACACACGATCGGTTTATCCGATGAAAACAGGCCGATGGATTTTTTCATCAGATATCCGATGCAGCTGACTTTCATCAGTCTTGCCTACACACCAACAGTTTAAAAAACGTTTGTGTCAGAACGCTGTGACGTAAAACACAATGACATGCTGAGAAAAATGAAGTTCAATGCTTCTGAGCATGCGTCGACTTGATTCTGAGCATGCGTGGATTTTTAACCAATGGATTTCTCCACAGACGATCATTTTTTTCTAACGTTTTTTTAACCATCAGATAATTTTAAAACAGGTTCTACATTTTTTCACCGATGGAAAAAAAAATGATGGAGCCCACATACGGTCCGTTCGTCCGATGAAAATGGTCTATCGCACCGTTTTAATCAGACGAACTGTTCGTGTATATGCAGCATACGTTTTTTTTTTTTTTTTCCTGTATGTTGAATATGTTTATATTTTTTTATCAGTTGCATTTCAACTGTGTGAACCTGTTTTTTCTATTGGTGTATGGACATGCTTGTCCGACTTAAATTATTGAAAAAAGTATGATAGCTTGAAATAAATAAACCATGCCATTTAACTACTGCTAAGACAGTTTTAGGCCCTGTCCATACTTTAGGATATTTGGAATCATGGGCAGAATCAGTAAGGCTCTGCTCACGATTCCAAACTGTACTAAAATCACAGCAAAACACACACCACATGTTTGGGGGCCATTCATTCCTTAATGGCACCCCAGGCACAGCACGATTGTGCCATGTGTAAGAATGCATCTGGCTCAGAGACAAAATTTGTTCCCTGATCTTCTTTGCTACAACAAATGAACACATGGTAGACCATTCTTGTGAATGGGCTGCTCTATGCGCAACACGTGAAATCACATGAAAAATGGCCTACACTAAAAATTGAGAACGGGAACACAAGTTTCCGCTACATGAAGTGTGGATGGCCTAAAGAATATTTTCTTTTTACTGGCTTATGTAGGCAGCCAAAGAGCAGCATTATTTATAATAATACTTAAACTGTTACTAAACTCACAGCACTAAAATCAATCTGTATATGCATAAAGCATGTTTGTTACTGTTGTTAATCCTGCATTGTGTAACAGGGTTAATTCTGCGCATTGTGATCCTGTCTTCTGTGATTCTGCCCTTCTTCCACAGTCCCAAATCCATCTTCTTATAGCACAGAGTCCTAGGAGGAACTCTGCACATGCTCAGTTTGATATGAATGAATGAAAACTTATATAGCGTGGCACATGCAAACTAAATCGCCTCTGGGCGCTCATTGTTCCTGTCTCTCATGGACTCAAAAGAGCAGAGTTTTAATCTGTCTTCTGAAGGTCAGGTGGTTCTCCTCCAACCGAATGCTGGTTGGTAAAGCGTTCCATAGTCTGGGACCTTGGAAAGCAAACCTTCTTTCTCCTTTGGACTTGTATCTGGCTTTGGGTACCTTGACCAAATTTTGGTCGGTGGATCGCAGAACTCGATTGGAATTGTGGGCTTCTATCTTTTCGCATAGATATTGCGGGGCTTTTCCCATGGATGCACTTATGAGTCAGGCAGAGTGCTTTAAAAGCAATTCTGTCTTTTACTGGTAACCAGTGAAGGGATCTCAGTGAAGGTGAGATTGATTCCCAGGGTTTTTTCCCAGTCACAAGTCTGGCGGCCGTGTTCTGAACGACTTGCAGACGAGAGATTTGGTACTTAGGGAGTCCAAGGTAAAGGGCATTTGCATAGGCGTGCGCAGCCTATTGCATTAGGGTGTGCACCTCAAACCAAAGCTCAAAAACACGTTCACCCCCCCCCCCCCCACCCCCACAAAAAGATGATATTGACATTTTTTTGCTGACTACTGATCGCAATTCATTCAAATATGTGACCTCTCTGTGCCAAGGCCCAGGCACAGAGAAGCTGCATATTTGTGTGTGGCCGGTGCCAAGGGGTCAATGACTACCCAAATGCAGGTAGAAAATGCAGTGTTTTTTGCCTGCACCAGAATGTATGATCAGCAGTACCATGCGATCCAGTTCCTGTGCGTTTTGTAAAGTAGCGCATGCACAGCTCTTGGTGCAGACTGGCATGGTTTCAACCCATTCAAATGAAAGGGCTGAAAGGTAGTCCTAGCAACCAATCATTGTTATTATGAAAAGTTAACTTCAGTATTTCCCGCCCTCTGTTCAGCACTGCTGTGTCGCTCCCTGTATGTGAGTAAGGTAGGAAGGGGAGGGAAAGGGTTGGTGACTGTGCAAAATGCTAGGGGCGGTGGGTTACTCTGTAGCATGCGGGTGGGGGGAGAGGTGAATGTGCAGCGAGGGGGAGAGGTGACTGTGCAGCAGGGGGGGGTCACTGTGCAGGGGGGGAGAGGTGACTGTGCGGGGGGGAGGTGACTGTGCAGGGGGGGAGAGGTGACTGTGCAGGGGGGGGAGAGGTGACTGTGCAGGGGGGAGAGGTGACTGTGCAGGGGGAGAGGTGACTGTGTAGCATGTGGGGGGTCCAAACCTGGGGGGATGATGACTGTGTAACATGCAGGGGGGAGAGGTGACTGTGCAGGGGGGAGGGGTGACTGTGCAGGGGGGAGAGGTGACTGTGCAGGGGGGGAGAGGTGACTGTGTAGGGGGGAAAGGTGACTGTGTAGCATGTGGGGGTTCCAAACCTGGGGGGGTGGTGACTGTGTAACATGCAGGGGGGAGAGGTGACTGTGCAACATGCAGGGGGTCCAAAGCTGGGGGGTTTATGTAATGTGTAGGGGTCCAGAAGTGCAGGGTGCTGTGTAATGTAAAGGGGCCCAGAGGTGCTGGGTGCTGTGTAATGTAAAGGGGCTCAGAGGTGCAGGGTGCTGTGTAATGTCAAGGGGCCCAGAGGTGCACGGTGCTGTGTAATGTAAAGGGGCCCAGAGGTGCAGGGTGCTGTGTAATGTCAAGGGGTCCAGGGTGCTGTGTAATGTAAAGGGGTCCAGAGGTGCAGGGGGCTCTGTAATGTAAAGGGGTCCAGATCCAGAGGTGCAGGGTGCTGTGTAATGTAAAGGGGTCCAGAGGTGCAGGGTGCTGTGTAATGTAAAGGGGTCCAGAGGTGCAGGGTGCTGTGTAATGTAAAGGGGTCCAGAGGTCCAGGGGGCTGTGTAATGTAAAGGGGTCCAGAGGTGTAGGGTGCTGTGTAATGTAAAGGGGTCCAGAGGTGCAGGGTGCTGTGTAATGTAAAGGGGTCCAGAGATGCAGGGTGCTGTGTAATGTAAAGGGGTCCAGAGGTGCAGGGTGCTGTGTAATGTAAAGAGGTCCAGAGGTGCTGTGTAATGTAAAGGGGTCCAGAGATGCAGGGTGCTGTGTAATGTAAAGGGGTCCCGAGGTGCAGGGTGCTGTGTATTGTAAAGGGGTCCAGAGTGCTGTGTAATGTAAAGGGGTCCAGAGGTGTAGGGTGCTGTGTAATGTAAAGGGGTTCAGTTGTGAAGAGGGGGTACAAAATAGTGACAATGAGATATTGGGGAGTGCAGGGGGCACAATGGGGTGTGTTTACATTTTAAAGTGGGGGTGGGGGTGCCAGATATAGAATCTGCCCTGGGTGCCAAATGCTCTAGGTACGTCCCTGTCTGGAGGTACCATGATGGCTGGCCATTGTGGGGGCGGGGGGCGTGGGAAACAGTACAGGTGTAGGGAGCTCAGCCCCAACAGGACCGCAGGAGTTCCCTTGGTGATAGTGTCTCGTTCCTCCCTTCTCCTCCAACCTTGTCCTGTGATGTGCCCTACTGTGTACCCCCCAGATGTGCCATACTGTGTGCCACATGCCCAGTGATGTGTCCTTTGCTTTGCTATGTGCTCAATGCCCTGCTGTGTACCACCTGATGTGACCTACTGTGTGCCCTGTGATGTGCTGTGTACTCCCTGATGTGCCCTACTGTGTACCACATGCCCTGTGCCCTGCTGTGTACCGCCTAATGTGCCCTGTGACCCTTGATGTTCCCTACTGTGTGCCCTGTGATGTGACCTACTGTGTGCCCATGCCCTGTGATGTGTCCTGTGCCCTGCTGTGTACCACCTGATGTGTCCTGTGATGTGCCCCATGCCCTTCGATGTTCTCAGTGCCCTGCTGTGTACCCCCTGATGTGCCCTTTGCCCCACGATGTGCTTTCCCGTGTGCCTTGTGTTGTACCCTACTGTGTGCCCCATACCCTGTGTTCCTGCTATGTGCCTTTCTGTGTGCCCCATGATTTAGGTAGGTAGGGCTTTGTGTAGGTGTGGGTGGGGGACACAGGGGGCCCCATGATCTTCTATTGCCTGGGGGCAAGTTGTCAAAAAAGAATACTGCCAGTGATTTTGGGGGATAAGAGCATGCTGTATGTGCTAGTAGCACACTTTGGGAGGGGAGAGAAATTGTGCTGGAAGAGGGGGTTGAATAAAAAATTATTTCTCTTCCCTCCTAAAGTGCCCCACTAGCACATACAGCATGCTCTTACCCCCCAAAATCATTGCTAGTATTCTACTTTGACAACTTGCCCCCTGTCTCTGTGTCTCCTTCTCCTGCAAGTGCCAAGCATTAATATTGTGTACCAACCTCAGATCAGCATGTCCCGTCCTCCTGTTGATTGCAGTGTGTCCATTCTCCTCCCCCTCCTGACATCCGAGCCAAGGAGGAGGGGGGGGGGGGACTTCAGTCCGTGAGTTAGTGTGAGATGGGCAGGAGGGGGGAGGAAGTGAGAGGGAGAGATGCCTCGCAGCTGTGGGAACAGAAACACCTCACAGCCAAGCAGCAGCCAGTCACTGGAGCGGAGGTGAGAGAACCAGCGTGACTCCCCAGCAGCACTAGCGCGGAGGAAGAGGTGAAAATCCTCCTCTGCTTGCAACGTGGGCAGTGACGTCACTGGTTGCCAGACGCCAAGCGGCTATAGCAACCAGTGATCAGGAGTGGGTGGAGGAGGTGGGGGCTAGTTCACTCCCTCCCTGCTCATTCCTCCCACTGGCTCCTACTCGCAGTACACAGCTGTATTTGCGACTGAGTGACTGTTACATACACTGACATTGTGTATGTTAAAGAGCACAGCAGGGATGATTAGGGTGTGCCTGGGCACACCCGGCACACCCCGTGGGCACGCCTATGGGCATTTGCATAGTCCAGTCTGGAGTTCACAATTGTTCCTACCACGACTGCTACGTCTTCTTTGGGAATAAATGGAATAAGTCTGCGTAGTAAGCGCAGCAGATGGTGAGATCCGCTGACTACTGCCCCTATCAGGAGAAGTTCTGTTTTGGAGCTGTTGAGTTTAAGATAACTCTTTGTCATCCAGTTTTCTATCAAAGAGAGACAATTCTCTAAACTGAGATGATGATCCTTTTTGTTGCAGATGCGAAAATACAGTTGCGTGTCGTCTGCGTATGAGTGATAAAGTAGTTGTTGACTACTAATGATTTCAAAGAGAGGGCAAAGATAGATGTTGAAGAGCACCGATGACAGGGGGGATCCTTGAGGTACTCCACATGATACCGTGCGTTTTTCAGAAGTGACAGTTTATAATAAGATATAATAAGATATGTAATATGTATTGCTAGAAATGTTTTGATTTGGGGGAGGGTGTATGTGATCGGCACAGGACCAATCTGCACTGTCCTGACAGAGGGTCAGGGGTCATGCAGCCTCATAGGACAGTCAGAAGAGAAAGAGAAAACTCCTCCTACAAGCTTTAACCAGTGCTCAGCCAGACACTGATAGAAGTCAAAAGACTGCTATAACTGCTGATGAGAAAAGGAATTTAGCAGTTTTTATTAACTAAAATAATTTCATTTCCATATTCTGTGTGCTGTGGGAGACCAGATATAGTGAAATGCAGGGTCCTGGGTTTAGTACTAAAACGTTTTTAAAAAATGTAATTTAAAATGATCGTGTGTGGGCTTTACGTCGTTTTTTGTCTTCTGAAAAACGATAAAAAAAAAATTCAAACCTGCTTCAATTTTTTATGTCGTTTTTCAAAATGTCGTTTTTTGTGTCATAAAAAATTATCGTGTGTGGGCTAAAACAACGTTTAAAACTATATTTTTAAACCCGCGCATACTCAGAAGCAAGTTATGACGTGAGCTTGAATGGAACAGAGTGCCGTCATATGTGTTGTACGTAACCGCGCTTTGCAAGAGCATTTTCAGAAAACGATGGTGTGTAGGCAGCGTCGTTTTTTAAAATGAAGTTTGAAAAACGTTTTTTTTTTTCATGAGAAAAAACTATGTTTTTTTACAAGACAAAAAACAACCGTGTTTACGCGGCATAAGAAGAGAGCTCTTCTACAATGTTATAGCACATATACAAGCTCCCAACATACATAATTCCTGACTTCAGGTCAGAGAGTGATGAAACCAATTACTGATTACCGATTAAGAGTGGATATGTAAGGATAGGAATATGAGAGATGTCACTGCTGACTTTTTTTTTTCAAGGCGCATAATCAAAGGCTCTAAATCGCTTTTTAATCTTTTATCAATATTATCAGATTTCACACTTTCCTTAAACAACCTGTCAGGTTTTCAGGTTTCTGAAGACATGCCATAGCAAAACAACAAAGAAGAAAAAATCTAATATTACTTGTTAGCAAGTTAACCGCTTCATATGAAACATTAAGAATGTACCGACTGCCGCAAAACTTATTTTCCTACTGTAGTTAGTCGTAGAACAAACACAAATACTATAACACAACTGAAAAAGTATGTGCATTGAGTGTACCAGGGGATCCGGAAAATAAAAGATTTATTCCTGTAAGCTTCTATAGGCAGGGCATAGGAGTGAAGAAACAGTGAGATGCCTGGCCATTCCGTATTCAGAAACTCACCTTGTAATCCGTACCAATACCTGCTGGGTTCGGAGTCTCAGATAAACATGAGAAGTGGGTCATGGTGTCAGAAACACAGGTCTCATTTATTCAAATCTGATTCCTCTGTCTTCACTACAGCTGAAGAGTATGACGGGAGGGGAAGAAAAAGGTGACAACTTGATTGGGTCTCTGGAGACAGGTAACCATTTGGCTGCCAGGAGTTAAGCTATTTCTACCTATTTACTGCCAGTATTTACAACGTAATCCTGTTACACAGAGGCACCAAAAGGGGGCATCTGTGTTGGATTGAGCCAAGAGAATGTCCTGAACCAGATGGATCAAAACATGGTACATTGCTGAAAGATAAATATTAACAAGTGGAGCCACAGGCTGTAATGCCATGACATACATTTATAACGCTTGCTGTGGCCAACCATACAATAAGCACATTAGACATGCCAGATGTGTCACACGGCACCTATCATGATTAGGTAAAGAGTTAGGAAAAATGTAACTTAAATAGTCAGAATTTACTTTAGCTAAATATCTATCTGTTATAACTTAAGAGAGAAACTATTTTAACAGTACACATTAAAATTATAATTATCTGAAAATGCTTGCCTAAATCCAACTGTCATCTTTACCTGTATACCAGGTGGAATTTTAAACAAGGGAAACGATGACGATGCTTATCCTAGTGGTTGAGGTGACAAAGCTAGAGTGGGGGCCACAGACTTTTACTTTAGTGATTGAGTGCCTAGCTCTGAGGAAGGGGGCGTGCCCCCGAAACACATCAGCTCTACTGTTATGTTCCTGCACATGTCCTACACTGTGTTTTTAAGGCTTATTGAGAGTCACACTTTTTGAGTACATACTTTTATGATTTTTTTCATCATTAAATTATCTTTGGTAATCCACTAGGTGTGCACACCTTCCATTTTTTTCTTGTAATCATATGGCATATACATTAAACCAGAAATCTAACCAAAGGGGAGGTCTGCTTTAAGCCCCCCCTTCCTCTTTAACATTAAAGCGGAGGTCCCATTTAAAAAAAAAAAATATTAAAAGCCAGCAGCTTCGCTTATTGTATCCATCGTTCTTTATTACGCAATATACATGTATTGTATCCATTTACTTTAATTTAAAAATCCAATAAAATATTTGAAACAAAAGCCAGCAGCTAAATACAACAGCTGATGACTTTTAATATATTGACACTTACCTGTCCATGGTGCTCGCAATGTTGGCAACCGAGGCCGAGCAATCGCTCGGCTCTAGGCTGCCCCCGCCGCCATCCATGGTGGGGGAATCAGGAAATGAAGCGTTGTGGCTTCACTTCCTGATTCCCTACTGTGCATGCGCAAGTGGGTGGAACTCCACTTTAAGCACATTTTTGGGGGAAAGAGGGTACTTAGATTGCTTAGGTGATCTGAATGGAAGTTCCCACCCCCCTCAATTTTCTGGTTCACGGCTCAGTTCCCACAGTTAGGATGCCAGAGTGAACTTAGTATTTTTCAGCAAAACCTGCTTTTTTTATTTAAAATTTATCTTGTGGAGTGACCTTTTTTATCTTTTTTGCCAAAGCATGATTAGAGCTTTAAATAAGAGCTCCAGTTATATTTATGAAAAATAAAGTCAGCAGCTACAAGTAGTGTAGCTGCTGACTTTTAATAAACAGACACTCATCTTTCCCAGGATTCAGCAATTTATTCACCTAAGGGGGCACCAGTTCAGCAGCTACAAATATTTTAGCTGCTGACTTTTTTTTATAAATATGGCTGAAGCTCCTCCTTATTTCCCCCAATCACTTTTTGGCAACGAAATATAAAAATTGCACCCCAAGGGATAAATAAAAAAGCAGATCCTGCTGAAAAATACTCTCTCCGGCCCTGCACTCCCCATCCCCAGACTCAACCACTGGCTAAATTCAGTGCTACACAGCATCATTTAACCCACTTCCTGTGAGCCTAAGGCATCAAGGTTCTGCAGAGAGTGGCACACATCATTGCCTAGCACTGCGCTCTGCAGCTTTTAGGATACGCTCATCACTGAAGGAAGAAGAAGACATCTGGAGCAAATAATATATATGTGAGGGGTGCCCCAATTAGAGAGGGGGCAAACAGAGGATGTTTGGAGCCAAATTAGCTCACTGGATTCTGTGCTGTGACAGTGCGGTTCCCTGTCATGGTGTATATTGCCCAGGATTCTCAACTAGGCAGGTTGAGGTGCTCCAGGATGCTTGTTTAATTTGGAGGAAACTGGTTTTTTTTTGGGGACATGGAGACCGAAAATGTTGTCATGATCTGAGTGAGATGAAATTTCCAATGCTGGAAAAGGGTTTTTGGAACAGCCAACACACTGATTATGAAGGTATATGTGGGGCTTTTTTGTAGACTCAGGGCTAAGGTTCTGGGCTCCACCCCTCCGTCCATGTGGGTGCAAGGGAGCAGCCACAAGTGTGTGTCTGCATGATGAAGGTGTCAGCGGAGCAGCAGGGATTGCTAATAGAGGTACAGTGTATGTACCAGGAATGATAAGAAAACAGAGAAACAGGCACCACTTAGAAAAAACTGTACACTTTAATAATAAAAGGGCATTAAAGCACTCACATGTAGATTACTGTGTGCAGGCATGTGTCCAGATAACGGTCAGTCCTCAGCCCTTGCAATGGTTCCTTATCGCTGGTGATCTTTGCTTTGATCATTTGCTGCATATGGGGGAGCTGGTGCACTGGTCACAAGTGACAATTTCCGGATATCTCTGCAGGTGCCAGACCGAGGCCTGGAGTGCAAGCGGCAGGTCTTGCTGGGACGCGGAGTGAAGCGGAGTGACGTCAGGACCAAGATGCAACGCATAACCTATCCTTGTAATAGAATGATAGAACCATGCAGGTTCTTTCATTCTATTACAAGGATAGGACCCACTCATTTGGAGTACTTTGTTACACTGGGCCAATCGCTCTGTTCAGCTCCGCTGGGTGAATACCGTCCTCCGATGCTCGGATGAATGTCTCTGGATCCCTGTAATCTGGCCACCGTCTCCCCATGGGTCCTCTCAGGCAGGCCACACCATTTTTGACTACCCATACTGCATTGAACGGATACTACCATTCCCCATTGTGGACAGTGGATGTCTCCTGATATATGCTGTTTTTGATCTCTGTGAGATCTTTGACTCTGGTAAGGGTCAGTGTTTGTCGTGGGTGGAGGTTCTTTTCTGTCATCAAGTCACACAGTGAATGAATTTACTTCACAATTGGGACCTTTCTCTCTGATTCATACTCATCTTTTGGACTTTGCTTATAACATATATTATACAGTACATGTTTATGTATTTCTATTTGTATTTGCAATTTTTGATGGTTATTGATACTATTCAGATAGTCACTTTGTTGCTTGTTTACATCATAAGTGGTCATTTGATAATTTGTTTTATGTAATATAGCGCGATCTCCTCCCCCTTTTTCTTATCATTCAGATATCCCCACTGAAACCCAGGAAGTCATTTCACAATGGGCGGGTATTGAAGTGGTTAAAAAAAAGTAATAGCAGGTATTTTGTGGTACAGACATTCCCTGGGTAACAAACAAGAGAGGCTCTGTAGGTTTGCTTTTAAGTTAAATTTGTATTTAATTCGGAACAGGAACATTATTTAAGCGTAACTACAGACAAAAAACATATTTTTACATTTTTTTTTGGATGGCATAGGGAAGGGTTGAATGTTTTGACTGTCTGTGCCCCTATTCAGAAGATTTCATCTGACTTTCTGTCCTTACAACAATTGGATTTTGAAAATACTGGATTTTTGTGGAAACAAGGATTAGTGATAAAGCTTCCGTGGAGACACCTTTTTCCCATGATAACTTTTACAGGAGTGAGTTTTCCATCCTAGGGGTAGATTTCCTCTCACTTCCTGTTGTCTAACTCCGTTTGCAAGTATCGAATGTAAGTCAGATGTTTGCAACTTGGGGACTGTCTGTACTGTTTTAGGCAGGACATTTTGTTTTAAGTGTCTGACAAGTTCACCTACACATTTTAGGTGAATCCATCAGCAGCCTAAAACTACTAATATCAGAAAGTTTAGACCTCAGTTAGTCAAGTGGTACTGGTTAAAAAAAGGGGGGGGTTAGGCTTTTTGATCATAAAGTATGGCATGGAGGACACCAATAGAGCCCAGGACTGGCTCTATTGGTGTCAGGACTGGCTGCAGAGAAAGAGAAAGTATTTTACAGCTGGACAGTGACAATTATAACTGCTTGAAAAGAGATGTTCTATTTTTGACAGGTTCTGCTATTTAAATTCTACTTTACATCTCAAAGAAAGGGAGGGGTAATATTGCCAGTCCATCCGTGTCATTATTCATGAAGTGTTGAAGGATAGAACGAATGTCATTCGGGGGACAGGTAGAAGTTCTGTCGCAGATGGCCGCACAGTACGACACTAAAAGAACACCAGACTTGAAGAAAGCAGGGAGGTTCACTCTGCTTGTCACACAACGATGCACAGCTGAAATTCAAATCATATTAAATGGCTTCCAAAACTGCTCATAAAGTTGTGAAAGCGGAGCGGGAGCAGAGGTGTAATTTTGGTGGAGAAAATACCTGACTTCTCCAAGGCTGACAGTTCCATCAAGCCTGTTGAATAGAGAAACATTTTATTGCCTGGGCAGTGAGCTGCCTTATTAATGAGATTGCTGCACTGAGTGCCACAAGCTTTTCCAACAATAACATATTATGTGTAAGCCCAAGATTTATTTCTTGTTCCGATTTGCCAGGAAGCATCGTCCCACCCATACTGTTCTCAAAGCAAAAAGATTGCAGGACTAAAGCAAGCCCAAAGAAAGAAAATAATTCTATAGCAATCAGCATTAGGACTATATTTATTAATGGAACCAGACGTGGAGATTAATGGAAATTTTGATTGTCTGTAGCCAATTCTGACGCACAAAAATCCTACGCATACTCGGAATCAATTTGACGCATGCTCGAAATCATTGAACTTAATTTTTCTTAAAAGTGTTGTACATTGACGTTTGGAATTTCCGACAACATTTGTGTGACCATATGTATGCAACACAAGTGTGAGCCAACATTCCGTCGGAAAAAAGCCATGGTTTTGTTGTCGGAATATCCGATCGTGACAGTGCTGAATTGCGTGGGCTTTGTAACGCTTTCAAGTACTTCTGCTAGTCTTGTGCAAGTGCTAGTTTAAATACAGAACTTCTTATACCCTAGAATCACGCTGCATATATACGACTTCTCTACAAGTTAAAGGGGAGTTCCACCCACAATTTCACTTTTTAAATATAAATACCCCTGTAATACACAAGCTTAATGTATTCTAGTAAAGTTAGTCTGTAAACTAAGGTCTGTTTTGTTAGGTTGTTACAGCATTTAGATTATTAGTTTATAATCTAGAAATAGACCGTGGCCATCTTAAGTGTGGGCATCATGAAGCCAGACTGTATGACTTCCTGGATTTCAGCTTTGCATATCTCGCACATGCTCAGTGCTGCGCAAGCAATGTAATAGGTTTCAGTCAGGTTTGCAAGGACTACTTGGAAACATGATGCCTATCCCAGAAACCCTTGCAAATAGCCATGTGACTTAATAGCCTAGGCTAATAAGGAGGAGGAAGTAATGAAGGACTACAAAATAAAGGTACTTACAAGCAACAAAATAAATAAAAATTGTCCATTCTGAACATTATGAGATTAGGGCATGCAGCCCTTGTCTTAACAGCTAAATTCTCAGTTGGCAGCAAAAGATCTGGTGCTGAAAAATGAAATTACAGTGGGGGCCAATGGAAAGTAATAATAGCAATCACATGAAAATAACAAATAACAACTGTAATGTCTAATTTATAGTATATATATGTAGCATTACCCCCAGTGGAGCTGCTGGATTTTTGGGTGGCGTGTTACCTCGTGGCTCCTCCGAACTTCCCAGCGGTGAATGATGCATATAGCATGTAGTAGAAGTAAAGAAATGTCCACGACAGGTGCTCTTTGCTGTGCTCTTTATTACCCAGCCGGGAAAAAACAGTAAACTTGTGGTGAGGAAAGTAAAGCTGAAGAAGTTAGGAGAATAGCAGATTCAGGCGTAATGATAGGAAACAGTCCTGCTCCCAAATGTAACACTTCTTTACACCACTCCCGCTGGAATGGTGCCAGGTCAGCCTCTCTCACTGACCTGGCAGCTGGAGTATCACTCGGACAATTGTAAGATAAAGTCTCTGCCACAGACCCTCCTTGGTGAACTTGAACTTGGGAGAAAGTCTCTGCCACAGACACCTCTCAATGAGCCTCAGAAAGACACCTCTGCCACAGGTCCCCTCTGGGTTGAATTCTTGGAGATATGCCTCCTTAGTTGAGTTACGTCTGGATCTCCTTCAACTTGTCGCCCAGGTACCGACCGACAGGTGATCAATCCCTCGGTGTCTGACTACCTTTTGGACCGCCAGCCTCTCAATGGCACTCCTCAGACTGACTCCCCACCAAACAGCAGTACAGCTTTGGATCTTCAAAAGTGGGAACCCAGCCACTCACTGGGTCCCCATCACTGTTCAGCTGCTCTGGGCCAGCATGGCTCCGGAACCAGGAATACTGGGTGGCACGCACGCCACGGCCAGGTAGGCCATAAAGCCGGGGCGCCGTAATGTGGCCACCCTAAAGATGGGTGCCAAACTGGACGAAGAAGACCCAGAACCAATGGCATCTGCCCCATAAATACCCCTCCCCAGCATGCACAGTGAGGACAAACCCTTGTGATTGGCTGCTGGGAAAGAGCACCCAAATCTTGACTCTACTGCTGCCACCTGCAGAACCGGGGCTGGAAGAACACCCCAGTACAGCAGAATGGGCTCACAGCCAAGCTGAGACAGAGACCGTATTTTGCCACTATCAATCTGGATCAGAGTTTAACTATACTCTGATCTACCCTTAAATTTAACTAGGACCAGTACTATAAAGTACATAGGCGCTACATATACATATCTAGACATAATTTATGTATCATTATTACTATGTTTTTGCTTGTTCTTGTAGACCCAATGAAGTGGGAGTGGTGTTTCCCCTGAAACATGTTGGTTATTTTTAAATTACTTTTTCAGCAACAATTAAAATTAACTTGAGCCCTTGTGCTTTTTATCTGGTTTCGGTCTGGCACTCCTTTCTGTATTTCTATTGTTTGAGTTACTGTTGGGTGCCTATCAAAGGTAGCCTTGCTGTGTAGGAGCTGCCACCCCACAGCTATTGAACTTGTTCAAAGTATTCGTTCATCTGGTTACACTAGCAAGTCCAAAACTTCCCAGCACCTCATAGGGCCACATTACATTAGCTAATTAGCTAGCCAAGCCTTTTTTAACCAGGTGTGCCTTAAGGTTTCTTTAGGGATGCCTTGTCAAAATTCCTTAAAAGTTGCTAATAAAAATTGTATAGAAGCCAGCGAGTGGATCAAGCCTGCCTTTTAGTTACACAAAGCCACAAGTCTTCATCGTGCACAATAACAGTCCTCTGTCGCCAACTTCCTAACAGTAACACCCAAAGATGTCATTGGTTGATAAGGAGGATATCTGGCGCCTGCAAGAATCCTTGCTTGAACCCCCCCCCCCTCCCCTTTTTATTAGCAATGAGGTCGCATTAGCTGAGTGGAAGAGAGAAACATTGCAATACTAGTGAGTACCAGTGTGCAAAGGTGTATTTGGAAGAATAAATGGGTTACATAGTTACATAGTAGGCGAGGTTGAAAAAAGACACAAGTCCAACCTATGTGTGTGATTTTATGTCCGTATTACATTGTGTAGGGTTTCCTACTTATGTGGATATTGCTGCGTAATGTAAAACTATTTGATTTTTTTTTTTTTTTACATTTTAGAATGGGGTTGATTATGTGACTTATGTGAATTATTTTAAAGGGTGCCTTAACAGAAAAAAATATTGAGAAACACTGAGCCTAACACTGCAAACAATTCTTTAGGAACAGAGTGGCTAAACAGCATTAAACTGACTCCTGCAGTGTAGGTGAGGGTTCTCTTTGCTTCCTTAGTGATTCTACAACTGGGCAGTTGACAATAACGTGACCCTAAAACAATGATGGGGGATCCATAATGGCATAAGCAGCATGTCATAAAAATGTTGGGCTTGAACTTTGCTCTGCATTGTCATATAAAGGCCATTGAATATTATACAGTTTTACAAGGACAGGTACTACATTGTTGCCTCATGATGTTCTTGTATTCCAAGATTATAATTATTGTGTATACACTACTAAACACACTTAAGAAATGTTTCAGGAAACCCAGGATAAAGCCAAATATCTACTATTGCTTTTTAGGTTACCAGGTAACATCACTGAACCTTTATAGTAAATATTTGTTGGCTCCTCTTCTACGCCATAGATCTCTGCTATTTTGATTAGATGCGCTGGCTATAGAATTTTCCGCATCTGACACTTTGGGATGTATAAGATGCTCAGTAGCCCTCTATATGTAGTGGTTCCATTTGCTGGCACCTACACTATGGCAATATAAGACACAGGTGGGCAGAAAGAAGCATAGCGCTTGAAGACTGCAGAGATTGGCAGCATGGGTGGCAGATTGATTTAATTTTGTAGGGTGAAATAGCACTGCACTATTTTTTGTTCTTTTTCATTTTTAACCACTTGCCTACTGTGCACCTACACCCCCTTCCTGCCCAGACAAAATTTAAGCTTCCGGCACTGCATCGCTTTAACTGACAATTGCGCGGTCGTGCGACGTGGCTCCCAAACAAAATTGGCGTCCTTTTTTTCCCACAAATAGAGCTTTCTTTTGGTGGTATTTGATCACCTCTGCGGCTTTTATTTTTTGCGCTATAAACAAAAATAGAGCGACAATTTTGAAAAAAATGCAATATTTTTTACTTTTTGCTATAATAAATAACCCAAAAAAATATATTAAAAAAATATTTTTTTTCTCAGTTTAGGCCGATACGTATTCTTCTACATATTTTTGGTAAAAAAAAAAATGCAATAAGCGTTTATCGATTGGTTTGCGCAAAATGTATAGTGTTTACAAAATAGGGGATAGTTTATGGCATTTTTTTTTTTTTTACTATTAATGGTGGCGATCTGCGATTTTTTTATTGGGACTGCGACGTTATGGTGGACACTTCGGACACTTTTCTGACATTTTTGGGACCATTTACATTTATACAGTGAACAATGCTATAAATATGCATTGATTACTGTATAAATGTGACTGGCAGTGAAGGGGTTAACCACTAAGGGACGGGGAAGGGGTTAAATGTGTGTCCTATGAGTGTTCTAACTGTAGGGGGAGGGGGGGTGACTGGAGGAGGTGACCGATTGTGTCCCTATGTACAAGGAACACAATCTGTCTCCTCTCTCCCTGACAGGGACGTGCAGCTCTGTGTTTACACACAGAGCTCCACGTCCCCGCTCAGTTACTGGGCAATCACGTGTGCCTGGCGGCGATCGTTGCCGCCGGGCACTCGCAACGGGATGCCAGCAGAGCGGCGGGTGCGCGCGCGCGCCCGCCCGCGGCTTTAAAAGGACATCACGTCATATGACGTGATGTCAGGACAATGGAGTCCTCCGCCCGCCGTCATTTGACGGTGGGCGGAGGACAAGTGGTTAAAAACATAATTGTATTAGGTGACTTCAGCTTAGACAGGTGTCAGCACAGAATAATATTATTAATAAATAATATTAATTACATTTTGACTATTTATAACACTAAAGCCTCGTACACACGATTGGATATCTGATGGAATCTAGTCCGATGGATTTTTCTGTCGGATATCCGATGAAGCTGACTTTCATCAGTCTTGCCTACACACCATCAGTCAAAAATCCGACCGCGCCAAAACGCGGTGACGTAAAACACTACGACGTGCTGAAAAAAATGAAGTTCGTTGCTTCCGAGCATACGTTGACTTGATTCTGAGCAAGCATGGATTTTTGACCGATGGACTTCCACACAGACGATCGTTTTTTTTCTATTGTTTTTTCTATCCGTAGGAAAAATTTAAAACATGTACTATTTTTTTTTTACCGATGGAAAACAAACTGATGTGGCCCACACACGATCGGTTTGTCCGATGAAAACAGTCTATCTGTCTGTTGTTATCGTACAAACCGATAGTGTGTACAGGGCTTTAGGGTATTTTCCCAGGCATTTCTTTCTTCTTTTTTTTTTTACTTTTTTTTTTAACTATAAGTAAAGTTGTTTTATGAAAAGTTCTCCGTATCAGACCAAGCATATATTAGTCTATGTTGAAAAAGAAGAGGGTCTCCATGCACTTCCGGCAGCACTTGAAGAGAGAAACAAACTCTGGAAGTAAAAGTAAAAGAAAAAAAAGGTACCTCTAAGGCCGCGTACACACGACCAAATGAATCCGATCAAATCGATCTGTCAGACCGATTTGATCGGATTTGTCTGCTGGGAGAAATTGGTTTGATCGTGTACACACGATCAAACCAAAATCCCCGCCGGCAGACAGCGCGGTGATGTGGCGGTGACGTTGACGTCGCCACGTCACCGCACCAGGAAGTAAAACACTTCCACGCATGCGTCAAATCCATTTGACGCATGTGCGGGCAGATATGTCTGCTGGTTAGCGTACTAACCAGCAGACATGTCGGACGGACGGGTTCCCAGCAGACAGATTTTAAAGCATGCTTTAAAATCTGTCTGCTGGAAAAATCTGTCTGTCCGTCCGTACACACGATCGAATTTGTCTGCTGAAACGGTCCATCGGACCGTTTTCAGCAGATAGATTTGATCGTGTGTACGCGGCCTAAGTGCAGAAGTAAAACTTTATATTTCCAATTGCTTGAAAAAGGAACCAATTAGTTGTTCCGAAACACATTGCATGTTGATGACATCACGTCCGGTTTGCTGTCCACGCTGGTTGTTGGTCCCTTCCTGCTGAGGTCACTTCCTGGATTTGGCTTCCATGCTGTCTCAGACAGCCTATCTGTCTTCCCAGTATACAGGAGAGTTATGGCCTCCATCTGCCGGCCACTTCAGAATATGCTACCATAGAATTACACCTCTGGATAACCGAGACTCCTTGGGACTAGCAGAATGCCGGACCACCTGCCATATTACTAATATGTGTTCCTACCCATCCACCCTTTTGTAATTTTTTCTCTTTCTACTTCTGCACATAGAGGCGCCTTTTTTTCTTTTCCTAATAGAATTGGAGCCTTTTCTTTTTGGAGAGTAATATAATATCCTAATGCACTGAGTCCATCCAGCAAATAGCTGGAAAATTAGTATTTACAGTAGAATTCTAATCTGAATTTTTGTAGTTTACCATTTGAAGGTGCTTAATTGTAATTGGCGTTTGGAACTGCTTACAAATGGTTTGTTCATAGTAGGACACCAGAAATGTCTGGCACTAGGCCTGGAAATGAAAGTCTATGGCAGAACAATATGCATGCTTTTTACATTATTGACTTCCATAAGACAAGGTAAATTTGCTTGATGCTCAGTGCCATTAAATTATATGAACTGCTTTAATTGCAGGAACAAAAGCCTTCACGTTTTACTTCTATTGATTTGTGTGGAAGGGGAGCCAATGAAATACTTTTGTGGTATCCCTACAATTTCTCTGATCAATTTTCCTGTATGAATTTGAAAGACAACACCGGCCAAAAATCTTTTTTTTTTTTTAAGTTTTGGCAAGCTTTTACTGCAACAAAGTTATTAAATACGCTGTTATATTAAGATAGAGGAACGATTTACCCTTGAAAATGATATTCTCTTTCGTTGGCAATTTTGACTTTGTTATCTCAGCATTTAAAGGCAAACTTTATTTTCCAGTAAGTGCACATTTTAAGTTATTACTGCAATATTTACCTGAAAGCAGTTTTTGCTGTGGTGTTCACCTTTAATTGGCTGTAGGTCAGGAAATGTGACTACAAGCACTGCTCAACAACTACTGAAACAAGCTCAGTTAACATTATAGCAACCTTAACTGTCCCCAAAGAAAAATCCAATTGGAGCTTACCTGCAATGAAAGAGCTATTATACTCACCTCTCTGGTGGACCATGTCTCCTACTTTCACAGCCTCCAGCAGTCTCAGATGCCTGTGTCTCCCACTGCAATCTGTGGACCCAGTATTCATTCTGAAGCTACTGCATCACTCTTGTGTCCTGTAATGATGTTGGAGCTTCAAAGGGATGGAAATTAAGGCCACCCGAAAGAACTGAATGCTAAAGAGTCCAATAGAAGCTGCAATGCTGGAATGAAGGTAGACATGCATTCCCACAATGCATATTAACTCATGTTTTTACATTTTAAATGCAAGTCTGACACACTAACTGGTGCAATTTTTTTTTCTGTTTTATTGCCTTAGCAGCCTACTCATTTGAAGCTGTGCACATTAACGTGAAACTTTAGCCAGAAAATTAAGTCCTGCAAGATCTCTTCAAGCTGGCCCCTTTTGCGCATATACAGTATCTCACAAAAATATATAGCACTCACCAATTTTGGTAGCATGATTATTAATGTGGAATGTATGTTCCATGCTAAATAACATCATTTTTTTTTTATTAAGTTGTTATGGATAAAGTTCCACTTCAACATAATATTCATAACGAATATGTTATATACGAAT